>JAODPA010101261.1:37619-51330 GCA_025585075.1 Nepenthes mirabilis | reverse complement strand
TTAAAAAATAGTGCATGACAAAACCAAAAGAAGCCAAAAAAAAAAAAAAAACCCCAATAAAAATGAAATTGACATAATGATCGAGGACAACCATAAACCCTAAATTATATAAACATGAGAAAATTGTCTAAAACCTAAAATAACAGCATATAAACCAACCAAAGCTGAGCTGACTTTGTTTGATCGATTACATACGCTATCACAAGTTTTGCTGTTGCATTCGTCCACTTTCCATCGCTTAGTTTCTGGTGTCATAATATTTGTTGTTATCTGCATTTTTCTCCATCATTGATCAGAAGGTTTGCCGCTGAGTAAGTCAACCAAGGTATGAATTCTTTCTTTCTACGTTGAAATTGCATAGAAACGTGAGGTATTTATGAGAGTTTTCTGTCATTTTTCTTCTATTTTTCTTCCTCCGTTCTCCTGCTTGGCCTTCCTCGTCAGATTTCTCTTTCTCCTTTTTCTCGGTTGGTGGGTAAAGGCTGCCTTTATTGGATAAAAAACAATGAAAGTTTTCATACAATATCAAATATTAAATTACCAGTAATTTTATAAAATTCACAGCACCAAGATAACCTGTAGTAAATTAGATAGTAAGAACAGTGGTATTCATAGTTCGATAGATTATCATCATGCCTACCCATAGTTGGATGACAGGTTTGGATTTGAAACCTCAAACCACAATGTTTTTAAAGAAGTTCGACGTGTTCAGTTCTTTTTATTTTTGTCCATTTTCTTCTTATAATCAAAATTCTTCCTTACTCTTAATTGAAAAAAATTACTGCATGTATGGCTTAATATTTTGGGTTTTTGATTACTCTATTGGGAATCCCACACCAAATAAATACTTCATCTAGAAAACGTGTAATGATTGCACATGGCATACTCGAGTAGAGATGTCACAAAAAGGTTCGCACGATATTTGTATGAAAGTCGACAAAATGACAGGTTGCACCGGAGATCCATGTGAGAGACGGTTGAACAAAAAGTCATTTCCAACGAATTAGAAACATATATGATTGGTAAGTGCACGATAGATGCCCTGAAATACCCGATTTTTGTTTGATTTGATTTGACATTATTAGTTTATTTTAGGTTAAATTAGATATATTTGAATATAATTGTGCAGTGTAAATTTGAGGGACATTTGGAGTGTGGAAGTAAATCGACACCTACTGCACACCTAACGAATGCTTGACCACAGATTTGAAATTGGGAAGCACTGGAGAAGCGCCTGAAATAGCATTCAAGCGCTGATTCTTGCGTGGTCGTACTCGAGGCATTCCTAAGGTGGTGCTTGTGCATAGGGAGGGTTTGGTGCAGCATCTGAGCAACGCTCGTGTACCAATTCAGCTATATAAAACCTGATGCACATTGTTCGATCATTTCGCGTGGGAAAAAAGAGAAATAAGAGAAAAAGAGAAGGAGAAGGAAGAGAGAGAAAAAGGTAGCTCTAAATATTTTTTTGTTAGATATGTTTAGTTGGATGTTAAGATAAATATTTTTATACCTTATTCTTAGTCTGTTTCCATTTTTAGTTATTTTTTCTTATATTTTATGGTTTTAATATATATGTGATGGGTGCTAATATCAATGACCCAATGAGAAAGTCCATTTTCAAAGTTTGGCCCATATATCAGAGAAACCCAAGAAGCTAAATTGGCCCAATCAAAGAATCCATCCGAGGATAAGCTGAAACTGAAAATAACGGCCAAACAATTTTTCTCTATCTCATCACAATGGCCTTGGACAGTTGAAACTGAAATATGGATAAAGTTCTATCCATTCAACGGTTTCTTGGACGGTTTCTTAGGCAGTTGATAAAAAGATTCAATTGTTTCTTGATAATTATAAAAAGACCCTCTTTCAATAGGCCAAAAGAGGATCCTCTCAAAACAAAAAAGAATTATCTTTCTTTCTAAAATATTTTAAGAAAATCGCAAGCTCCCACGCTTAAAATTCATCTAATTTTCAAATTGCATTATCTATTTATTTTCTTACAAAAGGCAAATAGTGACTTGAGCGTCGGAGGATATATCGGGGAGTTAGTCCCACCAATCTTTTAACCGTATTGTTGTAATACATAATATTCAGGTTTAAACATACGAAGACCGGACCCACTTCATATAGCATTTGGATCTTTAATCCGTTCAACAATCAGAATTTGAAGAAGCAACATTGGCACCGTCTGTGGGAATCAACTAAAAGTCTGATTCACACACTATCAACAATTTTAGTATGATAAATACTTGAGAACAAGTTAGTGCCCCAATCAGAGATGTTACTTCATGTGCAATTGCCCTCTTATGAGCAGTGAGATGGACAACTATCCTGATCCGTGTGTATGAGCGCTTGCAATGAGGATGGACTATATCTCAAAAGCTGTTCAGACCATTTACTCGCAATTGGACAAGCGGCCAAATGGGACACCATCCTCGGCCTCTCAGACCATCACGTCCAAGAGATGGAATAGGAGAAGAAAGCATCCCTCAAAACAGATTTGCCAGCACAACGAGCCTGAGGTTCAGGTTGCCTCGAGCAACAAAGATCTGTCACGACTTGAAGGTCACTTAAGTTCCAGAATTTAGGAGGATAGCTCAGAGAAGTGAAATCCTCGATATTCACAAGAGCCTACTAGTTAGGCAGGGCTTTCTCGTAGTGAGTTCCCTCCAAAGGGTCGTAGCTGTCTAACCTCGTAGACTGCACAAAACAACATCATATAAAACAACATCAAGAGAACCAACTGGAGAGATGCCCTTTATCCTATATTATGAGGTTGAGGTAGTTATTCTAGTAGAGGTCAGACTGCCTAGTTTCTCGATTGAAAGTTTTAATCCAGAAGACAATTTATAAAGGTTTCGAGAGAACTTTGATATATTTGAGGAAGCCCAAGACATGACAAGATTGTGGATAGCAGCGTATCAAAAAAGAATTGTCAGTTATTACAATAAGAAGGTGAAAGTATGTCAATTTGAAGTAGGAGATTTAGTACTACGAAGTATTGAGGTCACAGGTAAAAATATCGACGAGAATAAGTTTTCTCTAAATTGGAAAGGGTCATTCCTGATCTCGACCATCTTTCAAAATGGATCATACGAATTGCGTATCCAAAAAGGTAGACTTGTCCCTCGGATGTCAAATGCTTCTCACCTCAAAAAATATTATCAATAAATATATGAGCTATCAGGTAAGGTTCATTGCATTATTTGATGAGCTTGTATCATGTTTTAATTAATAAAATAAATTCTTTTTATTTATTCTGTCTTACATTTTATTTAAATGATAGCATATCATTTCATAAAATCACATGACTTAGGCTGCCCCTAAGTCAAGTGAAATATTCCTTTTCATTTGTTCCCAGAGCTGTCCTAGAGCAGTTAGTAAAACTCGGTAAGATCGAGCGGCTCATTCAAAATCGAATTCTAAAACTTAGTAAAAGTACCAAGCAACCTATAAGAGGTTGAGTCTTAAAATTTAGATGGCTTAAACGGTATGAATACAAAGACTTTAAAGGAAGTATTATCAGTCAACCATGGTCATTGTGTTCGAACAACTCACTCATAAGAGAAAGAACAACCTTATGATATGTCTAAAAAAAAGAACCTAACTTATAAGCAATCCAAAGAAAGAGAAAGAGAGACTAAATTAAAAAATATATATTTTATTCATACAATGAATATACATTTTTTAAAAAAATTAAGTTTTGGAAGATCCTGGTTGAGAAGGATCAAGGATTTCATCTTTTTCAGGGCGTCCAATCAGATCTACTTTATATTGGGCATTTGCAGTTCTCGAATGAAAAAAACAAAAGAGGAAACTTTGGAATCAATAAGCAAATTGTGCGTCGACAAAGTTCGATGCCGTCCTAATATTTTCGTTCCAATGTAGATCTGATGTTCTTGGCACTTATTGAGGTCCTAAGCTCATCCTCTAAATAAATATTTCTGTTCCAAAGGAAGGCAAGCTGCTACTACTGGATCTTTAGCGACTCCTCAATCGAAGAATTTTATTCTTGATATCAGCAAGCTCATACTCTAAACGATTTGCATGCTCTTCTAAAACTCAAAAGTTGTCCAAGTCTATGTAGGATTGTGTTGCATCATCAATAATTGGAGTAAATCGGCTAACTAACTCACATAGTTGCAAAAAAAAAGGCCAGCCAGTAATGTAACGACTTGAGCCCAAAATTTATAACTAATATCCAAACTTAGTTACATACAAAAAAAAATTAAGTCTCAAAAGCACATCCACAACTGATAAAATATAAATATAATACTATTGATGAATCTGGAAAAATATATAATCCAAATATATCAAAAATAATAAAGTAAAATATCAAAATGGAACTCTAGAGGGTAAATTCAATACTATCTCCAAATATTATAATTTTTTTAGTGTGATAGATTTATGATGATTATAACTTTAAAAAAAAAAAAACAAAGCTGTATAGTTTGTGAAAGAGGCCATGAAATAATTCACCCCCGTGGCCTAGGAGTAAGTAAGTTGATATCCTTCGTACGATCTTACAGAAAGGGGGGAAGGGGATAGATAAAGGCTTTACCTTTTAACTTTATTATAGCATTAAAAAAACGTATGTGATGTCATGAAAGGCACAAAATTTCGCTGAACAAATCTTTGGTGGTACCTGCATGGCTTAAGTGATTGTTACCGTACAAAGCTTACACGAGGATCCCATTGCCTTCCGTTTCTCTCTCTCTTCTCTCTCTAGGATAGTACTCTGCCACTGCCACACAGATTCTGGTAATCTGTCTCTCTCTCTCTTCCTCCTTCCTGGCTCTGCTGTCCAACTTGATTCCTCCTGTTATCAATGTCCCCTTGAGCTTCTGCGCTTCTTCTTTCATTAAGCTGATTGTATTTTCCTACAAATTCAATCCCATCTGAAGAAAATCACATTCTGGATAGCAAGGTGCTTTTCCCAGTAAATTTAACGGATTTTCCGTCCTGTATTTTTGGTTACATAAGGCATTTGATACTTGGGATTGATTGTTTCTTTTGCCGGGTTTTGTTTTTGTGGCACTTTTGATGTGGATTGTTATAATTATTATTATTATTGTTATTTTGTTTAAGATATTCTTTTCCTGTGGTAGAGTTTGATTGTTGTTTAAGTTCGTTTGGCTTTATGATATTTAAAGTCTCTGTCCTGTCTGTCTCTTCGTTGCTGTAGTTCTTTCCGTTTTTTTGGGTTCATTTTTGCCCCGAATGCAACCTATTCAAATCACGAAACAAAGACATTATGTAGCATAGATAGAAATTCCCGCTGACCCTTTGTTGGAAAATTCTTATTACGTAGAGAAAATATTGTATGGAGATCCCATCCTCAAATTATGCCAAATTCTTCTACATTTAAAGCGTTTGATTTCAGGACCAAATCTTGAGATAATTATGGTTTCTTTGGTAGAAAAAAACCAAATTTCTATTCGAAAATTGAAATGTAGTAAGTTACGATTTGGGGTTGCAGATTGCTCTTATGCCTGGGAACAAGTATAATGGTAATTCAGTCATCCCCACGAACAGAGTGGAGAGGCTGCTGAGAGAGAGGGAGTTACGTAGAAACAGCAGGGTTTCAGGGAACAATGAATCTATAGATATAACCAAAGTGCCAAATCACTTAGAGCGCGATTTTTCTCACGTGGAACGATTCTTGGAGGGGGCTGCTGCTGCGAGGCAGAGTGAAGGATTCGAAAGGGTAGACTGGAGACCTCCAAGGCAGCGATTACTGGTGGTGGCCAATCGGCTGCCAGTTTCTGCAGTTAGGAGAAGTGAAGATTCATGGTCATTGGAAATCAGTGCTGGGGGCCTCGTCAGTGCTCTTCTCGGTATGTAGAGCTTGCTGCTCTTCTATTTGATATGTTTTGATATCCATGGGTTTCCTCATTTCCTTGTTGAATTTAGGTTTGTGTTCCTATTATTCAATTCTTAATCTTCTACTGTGGTTGATATGTCGAAGGTGTGAAGGAATTTGAAGCTAGATGGATTGGATGGGCAGGTGTTAATGTTCCTGACGAGATTGGACAAAAATCACTTACAAAAGCACTTGCCGAAAAGGTTTATTTTATTTTTTTCTGGAACCGACTTTCATGATTTTCAATTTACCACTGAATATTACGTTATATATAACTGTTATGATCAGCCATGTTGAAGCTTCCCTAATCTATTTATGGCAGAGGTGCATACCTGTATTTCTTGATGAGGAGATTGTACATCAGTATTACAATGGTTACTGCAATAACATATTATGGCCTCTTTTCCATTACCTCGGTCTTCCACAAGAAGACAGGCTTGCAACCACAAAAAGTTTTCAATCTCAGTTTGCTGCTTACAAGAAGGCAAATCAAATGTTTGCTGAAGTAGTAAATGGTAATTACGAGGAAGGTGATGTTGTTTGGTGCCATGATTACCATCTCATGTTTCTTCCAGAGTGCCTAAAAAGGCATAATAGCAGCATGAAAGTTGGATGGTTTCTTCACACACCCTTTCCTTCCTCTGAAATACATAGAACACTTCCATCTCGATCAGAGTTGCTAAGAGCCGTTCTTGCTGCTGATTTGGTTGGGTAAGTTGGTCATTTTTCTACTACTGTTTTGTAATTTTTATACATTGTTTCTACTTCTGTGGTAGGTTTATATTTTTCCTGTTAGATCATGGGATTTGATATGGATTTTTTTGCCACATAAGAATCTTCTCTCGATGACAAAGAATCCACCTTCACAAGGCCAAATCATTGTTGGTGAGTCTGGAAAGGAGGAGGAATTTTTCTTCCTAGCTGCCTTCTAGTTACTTGAGTGAGTGAGAGAAGTGAAAAATAAATCCTGAAGTTGCTGTCTGAGATAATACTCCACTGATTTAAGTATCTTTATTCTTAAAATCACTGTCCCAATTGGTGAATTACTAATATGACCACTCATACAACCCTATGATACTTTAATTGGTCAATATTATAACAAATACTTCTGTAAAATTCTGGATCATCTATGTATATATGTATGTCTGTTTGTGTATATTTTGAAAGAAGGCTTACCCGATGATATTACATTCCATATTAACTAACGTTCTGCATTCCCATTTTCATTCCACGTGCTGAAATGGTCCACATTCCAGGTTACTTGGTTTGAGCCATGTTTTTTTTTTTTTTGGTGGCTTTTTGAGCCATGTACTTTGCAGTATGCAGTAATGCTTACATGATTGCAAAAAGAGGACTACTGCCTGGTACTCTTTTACCTTGTGGATATATGTTTTAGAAGCTTCTTTATTCATTTAGATCCTTTTTTTGTATAAAATTTGACAATAATTTATTTGCGTTATATTAGGTTTCTCTATCTCTTCTATTTGATACAAACATCAGTGCATTGAGAAGTTGTTCTTCTTGGGGTTTTGGGATTACTGTCACCAGAAGTTTCTTCTAAGCTCAGTGCGTGAGCACAGGTTTTGTGTAGAACCAGAATTCCAGATTTCAGATTAAAGCTTCCACTTCCCTCCCCCCTTTTCTCTTTGATCCTGCAAGTAAATGGTCTCCATTGACTAGGATCACTTTAACAAGTGCACCCTGCATATCAGGGGAAAACATTTTCCTAACAACCACCAACCAAGTCACATTCCAGTGATGACTCAAAAAAGGCATAGAGACACTGCATAACACACTAAAGCAGCTCTGCAGGGGTTGCAGCAATTTGAATCAAGCTGGATTGTCCTCTGCCTCTATTTGGTTTTCTGAGCCAAATAGTTCTGTCTTTCCAAATAAAATCCTTAACTCTGACTTTGCAAAACTGCAGCATTCAATTTCTCTTTAGTATGTGCAAGTGAAAATCAGATTATATTCGCATTGGTTGTAGTATATGCAATCAACACGGCTCATTAATATATATACACCTAATCAAATTTCTTTGTTTAACGGCTTATTCTTAGCAAGTAATGTCATGATAAAAGCATTATTTGGTGCCACATTCTTTCTCCAGACCTATCATCTACTCTGTAGCTTGTCCGGTTGTCCACATGCTCCATAAAAACCATGTGCAGATATCAGCAAATCAAAGCAAACTCACACTTGTTTTTCAATTCCATTACAATCTTCATCAGTTACATGTAGAGCTTCCAAAGGCATCCCTTACTTTCAATGAGTATCTCCACACCCAAAAAGGTGGTGTGATTCACTGTAATATCCCAGAGATGCATCCTTGAGGTAGCAGGTACGAAATCTACCTTGTTCCATGTTTATCTTCCTTTTTGCAGTTGTGCATAGCACGCATGTTTAAGCAAAGCAACCATAGTCCGAGCTACTACTCTCTTGTTTCTCAATTCTTCTGGACTTTCAGGTCTGCATACTCCGGCCTATGCTACCAGACTTTTCCTCTTGTTGAGATTTCGTCTAGATCAGATAAAAGCCCTGAATGAGTGAGGTGATTGCATATAGGATGGAATTTGCTGATATGTTTAGTCCATAGCTTTTGTTGTCATATTGGCCAGATAACAAAGTATCTGATCAGATACCCAAATAGAGATCTTTGTAGACCATTTAGATACAAGCTTTAAAGAATGAACTAGGTTTGATTTCATGTTATCCTAATTTTTGGCATGAATCATAATCTGCCTCTGGAAGACAATGTAATTGGATCCTGATCTTGTGCAGAAATACGTGATGGATGACATATGGATCGAATCTTCTAAATGATGTGGCCAGCAATAGTTGTGTTGAAAATCTCCACAAAGATCTTTTTTGAACCGTTTTAGTAGTGACCGAGATCATTAACAATATCATAAAATTGCAAGTGGAGTTTAAAATCATTACCAAACTACAAATAGAAATAGTGGATGTTTCTTAACATTTTCATGTAATATTGGTTGTCAGTTGACTAAATTATTGAGAAACTGAACATAGTTTTCCATATTGGAGTTAAAGGCTTGCTTCTAGAGATCTCACTTGTTAGGTTTTGTTGTATCTTTGACGGTAATACTCATCTCATGGGATAAATAAATTAGGTAATCTGATTTTTTTTATTGTTAATTTATGACAGTAAAGGTCAAGAATTTAAGAAAAATAAAATTCAGTATAAATATCATGCTTATGGGCATATTCTTAATATGAAGTGTGGAATAGCTGGTAAATTCAAGTTAGAAAGTTGCATTTCTATCTTTAAACCAATAACCTTTTGTAGATGAGATAGAATCACTTTAACTCTCAAAAGTTGGTGGAAAAATGTATTTTTTGTTGGTGGTTTATGAACACAAAGCCTCTTGCTCTGTTATCTGCATGTTGAAGTTTACTCAAGTCTCTTTCTAATATGGCCAATGGTACCATTGATTCTTTCTTGGGCTGGCTGTCCCCCTAGTACCTCAAATCTCAGTCAAGGAACTCTTTCTTGTGTATTTTAGCCTACATTCCAAGTGACCTAGGCATCTTAATTGTTCTCCTTTCATCTTACCTCACCCAGGTGCAACTTGTTGCTTGTTGCATGTCCACATCCCTTATTTGTCTGTTGTCATTGAAAGCTGCACACTAATTAATCTTAGCATCTTCCTTTGTCCTACACTTCTTTTTTGTAGTGCTGTTCTTGTCTTCCAACATTTTGATTCGAATGACATAGTTGACTAGTGGCTATGATGTAAAATGCTTCTTTTAATATTGGAGTCATTTGACCATCACAAATGTTCCATGTGTGGCTTTATTAAATCATCCCGTTTGAACCTTATGTTTCGCCTTCAGTTCTTTGATTTTCATGAAATATATATCCAAGTTAATGGAATCTATTGGAGAGATCTTTGTCCGTTTAGTCAAACTTGTTCATTACCTTGTATTGAATCTGTATTTCATGCATTGTGTTTTACTAGTGATATACCCTTTAGATTACACATTTCTAATTCTAACGGTACTCCTCTAGTTTTATATGTGAAGATGATATTATCTTCAAACAATATACAGCACTGAACCACCTCTTGAATATGTTAAGTTTGTGTCCCTAACCAAAGAAAATAGGCATGGACTCAAGCTTACTCTTAATATAAACCCATTGCAATGGCAAAAGACCTACTTTCTTTCATATTTATTCTGGGTATGGAAGTGTTATTCTGCATCCAGAGTGCAAGATCTGGTAGTTATCTAAACTTTGTGATATTTATAGTTTCTTTGACAACCATTTGTACAGTTAGCCTTGCGGCTCTTTGAAATGCTACATTATGGATGGAAATATTGGTATCGGAATCGGTGGTGGTGGTATTATTATTGTCCGTATCAAGCTATATGTATCGATATTGGTCGTATTAGATACTTATTCTTTTTGTAACCACATCAAAATTGAGTTAAATGCAATCTAGTAATATTTGATCATATTTTACATATTTTAAGCATTTTAGATAATTTTTACTCATTGAATTAACATTTTAGTATTAAATTATGCTCTAGTAAATATTAAAACGATAAAGATACTGAATGTAAGGTTAAAAGTGGGCCTTGCTTGGTGTGAATATAATTTAAGTTAATTTGACTTTTTTTTTTTAAAATTTCGATTGAATATATTGGCTGATATATTGCAATATGTCTCTAATTCGGCAATCTATCGCGATATTATACCAAAACCGATACTACATGATGCAGAGATGTTTCGGCTGATATGCAACTATCCGGCAATATTTCCAACCTTGTTAACCACACATCATCATCGTGTCGATGACCAAATTAAACTGTTGCAGATGATGTTGT
The DNA here is from genome assembly GCA_025585075.1 of Nepenthes mirabilis. Taxonomy (NCBI): domain Eukaryota; kingdom Viridiplantae; phylum Streptophyta; class Magnoliopsida; order Caryophyllales; family Nepenthaceae; genus Nepenthes; species Nepenthes mirabilis. The sequence continues at coordinate 40,619 of JAODPA010101261.1, read as the reverse complement.
CATGACCTTTATCTATGACCGCAAACCTCTCTTCCGAGTTTTACTGTTTTAGAAAATGGTAATCATATTTGCCTTACACTTCTCTTTCCCCCCCCCCCCTTTGTTCCTTGCAGTTTTCATACTTATGACTATGCAAGGCACTTCGTTAGTGCTTGCACACGTATCCTTGGTCTTGAGGGAACACCTGAAGGAGTGGAAGATGATCAGGGAAGGCTCACTCGTGTGGCTGCTGTAAGTTTAAGGAATATGTTATTTGAGAGACCTCCGTAAATATATAGCTGATATTGAACCAATTTTAGATTTGACAGTTCCATTAAGATTTGGCATTTCTTAAGAATTCTCTAATTTCCCTTTAGTGGTTCTAATTCCATCTCATTGTGGTTATATATTATGCTTCATGGGATCAAAACTCCAGTTCCCAATTGGGATAGATTCAGAACGGTTCGTTCGTGCTCTTGAAGTTCCTCAAGTTCAAGATCATATCAAAGAACTGAAGGAAAGATTCGCAGGCCGAAAGGTAGACTGGCATTTCATGATATTTTTGACTTGTAATGAATTATACTATTTTGACCATTTTGAAAATATACTTTCAAAAAATAATTGATGTAGACAATAACTGGTAACTTCTTCAGGCTGTGACTTAATCATCTTTCCATTCATGTTCAGTGGTGATGGGACGATTGTATGGAATCCAAAAATTCTTCTAGCCTTGCATTTTTGTCACCTCATATTAGTAGCATTTCATGTATTTGAATTGTCTGATTATTTATTTTTCATTCCCCTGCTAAGAACTACCTGATTAGTCATTGAACTCTTGTTGTGGTGGTGTAATTTTTTGACTAGTTTCACTGATATAGTTACTTCATCTTGGTTGCATTTATTCAAAGCATGGCTATGTGCATATCTGTGACAAGATCTGATCTTGCAGGTGTTTCTATACATATTTGTTTGCTGCATCTGTTATACATGACTAAACATAGCAGGAAGTTGGTTTTGATAAAAAGACTGCTTATTCCCCATGCAAACAGTGAGGTTACTTGATCTAATTTCCTGGAGCACAATTCTAAGCTGTCGACCCTGGTGGGCTTCCCTCCAGATAATTTACATACTCAATGTTACCTGCTAAAAGTTCTCGCTGAAAATTATATGGCCAGCCGATTGATATACCTGTGTATATCTTTGTTTACATATTCATTCAACCCCAACTACCCTACTGCCTAACAAGCCACAAGTACATACATGTAACCTATGCATTCGTTTTTCCCTTCTCCGAAAAAAATCTGAGATGAATTAATTGGCTTGTTTCGGTCTTCCATGAGGAAAAACAGTTAAGAATTCACATAGTAGCTTTTTCTATCTTCAACGAGGAAACTTTTTATGCATTCTTGATTTTTCCTAATTTTAGGCAAAATTGAAAAGCCACATTCAATGTCAGATGTTAATCTTGGTAACTAGATATGCATTTGGGAATTTCATGGAATTATCAGTCTTGGTACCGTACTAACCAAAAAAAGATTTGTGATAGTACTGTCCTTCCACTTCCTTCTCAAGTTCACCCTCATAGCATTGGGGAGAGTTTGTTGCAAAGGACTATATAATTTAAAGCTTTTATTTGATTCATGTATTTATGGCCTGGCAGATAACTACCATGATAATAGTGTTTGGAAGAGCTGAAGGCTGTGAATTAGCTGCTGTCTAGTGTGTCCTACTACTTGAAAGTTACATTTGGAATTTTTGAAAGAAAAAATGACACCACCTGCGGCATAATAATATCATGGCCCTGTTTATGCCCTGTTCTGATGCATGAGGTTACTTTATTTGTACCGGCATTCTAGCATGTTTGATTAGTTTTTAACAGGAGGTAGTATGTGCTTGAATATTGTATGGTGTCATTATGAAATGATATTTTAGCATTGAGATGGAGACATGGAGTTGTTACCACTACTTATCTATTTGCCTACATGCTTGCCTATATTTTAGAGTAATTTGTATGCTCATGTCACTCTCTGTAAAATCCTTATTGTTGTCTATATTTTTTTAATATTTTGTAACAAAGATACCGCACTTCATTTTTTGGGCTCTCATTTTCACCCTTCAATATGATAGGTGATGTTAGGTGTGGATCGCCTTGATATGATTAAAGGAATTCCCCAAAAGATTCTTGCATTTGAAAAATTTCTTGAGGAAAATCCAAAGTGGTGCGAGAAAGTTGTTCTTTTGCAAATTGCTGTACCTACACGAACAGATGTCCAAGAGTGTATGCTCCTTTGACCTTCCCCCGGCCTATTTTTTCCTAATCCTCTTACGCATTTTATTGATGTAGTTAGGAATGTACTTAATGCAATTGATTGCCTTGTTTTACTTTTCTTTCTTCAATTGTAAATATACTCAATGTTAGTCTTATTGTTGATAATAAAGAGTTCAGTGAAAGATCACGTTTAAATTTGGTGTACAAAATTGAGTCAAACTTGATGTTGGAATTGACTAATATTGTTGATTACTAGGGGCATGTCACATAAATGCTTATTTATGTCCAGTTATGTGCCCTTTTTTTTTTTGTTTTTTTAGCTTTTCTCCTTTTGAAGAAGGCAAGTGCTTTTCAAGTAGCTAAAATGGTGGAGATGTTGAGGTTTCAGACTTCAGTGGAAAAATGATAAGGAATTCAGAATGGGTGTGTATTTGAAGATCCAATGCACTGATTTTATTAGAATTCTAACTGTTTTAATTTTATATTTTTAGTATTATTAAAGAAAATCTAGGGGTAGCTGGTTTAATCTGTATAATGTAAAATTTCGCAACGATCACTGTGTTTTGGCCTTTTAGGTGATTTAATTTATCCCACTGGGTGTCTATATTGTTGCACGTTTGATTTCATCTGGGTCTGGAACTATGTTTAGTTAGGCCCATCTATTGGGACAAGGCTTCTTTTATTTTGGTTCTGGAACTGAGTTTAGTTTAATTGCTTTGTTGTTTAATGGTATCATGATCTTGTTTCTTTGT
>JAODPA010101261.1:26190-37519 GCA_025585075.1 Nepenthes mirabilis | reverse complement strand
TGATTATTTTTCTTGGGTCATCTTGGGTTTTCGGTGGTATTTTACTGTTTGGCTGTGTTTTTGTGGTTGAATCGGTTCTAGTTTGGGAGCTTCCTCTTGGTGTCCATTTGGAATAGTGTCTTTGCTACTGTTGAAAAATGGGGGAAAAAAAAGTGATTGTGAATTATATTTGAATTTCTTCCTCTAAAGTCTACATTTCCTCTTTGTCTCTCTTTGTTGTCCTCGTTCTCCATTTGGTTCCCTCTTTCTCCTTCCCTTCTTCCACATTTCCTACTGTTTTGGGTTTGAAACCACTGTTTGCTTGACACCTCATCAATTTTGTATCAGAGCTTTTGCATTTTCTCCTTCTGTTGCCTCATCAATCATGATTCATCTTGAAGGCTGCTGCTTGTGACCGTTAACAACCATCACCATTGACCCTAACCCCCTTAAGTCAGCAAACATCGATTGCTTCTAACCTCAACTGCCAAACAACCACCACCAGATCAGACCTCATTTCTAAACCATTACCTTCCAAATCACCAGAATCATCACGATCAGAATTACTGCAAACAAGGGAAAAAAAGTAACCCCCAACAAAAAAAATCCTTTGTGAAATCAGAACCTGCCAATACGCTGGCAGATGGCCTGACACTTGGAAACCCTCCACCTAGAAACATCACTGATTACCCTTTGGTCACCCTGTTGATTTTCCTCTGCTAAAGATAGCCGGATATATTGACATATCGTTCTTTATAATCTTTAGATAGCTCTAATAGAAATCACCTCTTTCATGGGTCCCCTGCCTGCATCAATTGCCATTGCTGAACATTATTTGTGGCTACCATGTGTCACTTTCCTCCTGTTTTACACTGCTAGTTTGAGAACCTTTTTTTTTTCTATTTGTAAGTTTTGTATCCTTAGTAAGCTAGAGGCTTATCCTAGTTAGGCTGCACAGCCAACAAGTTTATACGTGTCTATCACTGTTAGTTTCATTCACGGGTTATTGATACCAAAGTCGACACTAAGCTTGGACATGGACAATTAAACCAGTCCGTGCATTTCAGTCCTCCCAATTTAGTGTTTAGGCCCAATTTGGCTCTTTAATCATTTAATTGTCTTTAGGTTTTTAGGTAGTTAATAATTAAATTGTTATTTATATCAAAACAAGAGAAAATTGAAAAAAAGGTAACAAAAGTTTGAAAAGAAAGCATCTCATTGTCTTCACATCCTGGATACCATGATATTCATACATCCTGAAATATATCCCATCACTATTGATGTTTTGACATATTATTTTCTCCTTATTGAGTTGTGGAGAAAAATCACAAGGCTTAGAGTATCTATTTGCTTCTATCTAGCATTAGGCTCTGCATCTGAAAAGATGCTATTCATGCTCCTTTATGCACTATAAGGAAGAGGAATATGTCATTACTGCTGTTGATTGATAGTCTAGGTTGCTGGTCAATTGCCCTGTAGATCCCATTTCATGTTCAGAATGGAGCCGCTGCAGTGTATATGTTCCTTCTGCTTCAAGCTCTATTGATCCGACATTTGCCGATATTCTGATTGCTTAGACACTGGCACTAGCAAATGGGTCATTTGGGTGTGTGTTATGATTCTGGGATCTCATCATGATCAAAGAGAAGGACGAAGTCTGTGTTTAACACAGTGAGCAGGAATCAGACCTTGGCACAGAGTTCTTTGTAAGCACTTCTCATGAAGAGAAACTAGGAAAAGATATCTTCTCCATGGAGACAAACCTATGAAGTATGCAATGACATAAGTGGGCAACTGTCTATGGAATTGGAAATGTTTTATATTCATGCTTGTTCCAAATAAGCTCCTCTTATTGACTGATGGTACCATGTATCCTAAGCAAAATTTACTGCTTCAACAAGCGGTGGTACATTTGGTGGGGTTCCACTTCTTTATTTTCTTCACTCCTCCCCATTCTGAAATCAAGGTTGAATCTTTTCTAACAAGGGGAGAAGAATGCCTAAGGGGTACATCGGTTGGAAAATGCAAATTACAGTTATTATGCTGTTTATTATTTCCTGAGAAATATTATGGCTTTATTTTTCATAATTGTTAGTGCCTTTAGGATATCCAGTTATATTACGTATTCTAGGGAGTCCAGGATATAAAATTGATAACATTATTTTGGGAATTATATGTTGTTTTTGTCACTAGTTTTTAATTTCACTGCTATATAAAGTGCATCTTAATAACTTTGTTGATAAGCTACTGATGATTTCCTGTCCTCAAACAAATATTCCTCTCATCTACTTCTTTCTTCCCCCTTCTTACTTTATTTTCTCCTGATCCTCTTTCCTTACGCACTATTTTCTTCTTTGTTTCTCCTTTCTCTTCCCTCTTCCTCTTTCTGTCCCTCACCTTCTTTTCCTGCTGCATAAATTCTTCTATAAGTCATCATAGCCCATATGCACCTCTCAGGTAGTTTTATTGACTTATGAGGTCCAATGATTTGGTTTGATGGTAACCAAGCCAACATGTGTAAGGCCTAAGGTTGAGTATATTGACTAGTTGTGTTTGTTGAAGTGTGTTTATAGGCTGTTTGAAGTGGTGAACTCAAAAGGAAGCATCACATATTGCAGAAGCAAGCAATGAGGACTCAAGTCCATATAGAGTTGGCTTCGAGTGAATATATTTGGTCTACCTATGGTTTGTAGGAAATATAGGTTCTTAGGACGTGAACAAATTTTAGTAGGGCCTCAAAATTGATCTCTATTTAACATGCATTACAATTGATTTCAGGGTCATGAAGTGAGCTTATATAATTTAAATTGACTTAAGAAGTAAGCAATTACACCCAAGTGTTAAATCATGTTCTCTATCAAATTTGATACAATTGAGATGTCTCAATTGGTTGTTCAGATGCTCCAATGATGTGGAGACCAAAAAATAAATTAAATTCTAGAAAAAAAGAAGGTGCTGCTTGAGAAATGCAATAGGCATTGAGGCATCTCTTGCAAAGGTGGAGGAGAAAATTGAGTTTGTGAAAATTTTGTGAACAAATTTTGAGTTTAGATGCCCAATTCATATTAAAATTTTCCAAGGAGAATGGTGCCGTTATTATCTACACTGTTACCCACTTTACTCTGAACCCCATTCTTCTAAGAAACTATTCAGGAAACCTGGAGTTCCTAATGATTAATAAACCAATGGAACAGCACCTATGTGGTGAAAATAAAGAGATTACACTACCAAAGGTTGAGACATCCCATAGTGCAACTTGAGACATAACAAGTTAGGGAGATAGAGATGTCCCTTTATAGATTGAGAAAGTCATGTACATTTTCTCTCTAGTTTAAAACATTCTACCTAAAAGTTGAGGCGTCCTAACCTATGCTTGAACATATTTTTGGTCAAAGTTTTTGACAAACCAAGGTAGTTTGGATGCCTCCTCGGAGACCTATTTGTGTTTAGTATTCCAAACCCATGTGTTGTGTCTTGAGGCTCAAGGATTTGATGGCATGAGATTACTCTACCCAGATGAGACGTCTTATTGTTCATGGATATAAAATTATTTATGTTCTTGACTTATATGAGACGCCCCAGCTATTCTAATGAGCAATTTTTGGCTTGACCTGCAAATTTCCTAATTTAGCTAAATTACTAGGTTCATTGTAAATAAAGCAACTGTGGATATTTATTACCTAATCAAAATCCTATGTTTGGATCATGGGGTTACACTTTTAACTAGTTACTTTTATTATAAAGGGAAAACCATACTTCGGTAACTGTTCCGCAAAATGAGATGAACCACATTTTCGGTAACATTATTTTTAATAATTATGTGAACATAAAAGTTTAATTTTGTATTAAAGGAATATTTATGGGTCAACCATATGTAATTTGAAATCTGATTGGATTTAGTCTACAATGTCAAATATAGAATAAAATGAAACAAAACTATACGTTAATAAAATGTAAAAGGTAATATACCGGGCAAGCATTTGTCTAGTGACTATACTGCAAACATTTATTGTTGATCATGGGGCTACACATTTAGCTTGTTATTTTTTTCAAAAAGGGCAAACCATACTCTAATAACTATACCGCTAAATGGGATGCACCACATTTCGAGTAACATTGGTTTTGATAGCTATATGAATATGAAAGTTTAATTTTGTATTAAAGGTATATTTGTGGGTCAGCCACGCATGTTTTGAAATTTAATTGAATCTAGTCTAAAATTTCAAAAATAGAATAAAATGATACTAAGTTTTACGTTGATGAAATGTAAAGGGTAATTTACAGAGAGCATGTCAGATTGCAACAACATGTTGAGATGGTTCTACCAAACCATAGTTGGACCATTTGGAGATGGGTCAACTAATTTTGTTACTTGAGATATTCCAACATGTACATAACAACTTTCTTAAAAGCTAATAACTGTTATCTTTTTAGGTTTGATTTGGGGCCTTCTTCCTAGTGGCTGTATCCTATCAAGGGCTTTAAATTCCATCTCTGGTTGAGATTTAAGCTGCTCAAGAGTATACATTTCAAAATTGCCAACCATGGATGGCTAAGCAATGCTTGCTTAAGCAGAGCCCTAGGATCAGAAGCCCCAGCACTCACGCAACCTTTTTGTTTAAAAGTGAATTGAAAATCTTTTTTTTTTTTTTTTTGAGGAATCTTCGAAATCTTTTTAAAATATTTGACTATCGATTGAAAATCTTAAGATTTGTTTGATCAATTCTAAAGCCTTTAATCATGTTGCATTTATTAAAACTTTGTTGAAATAGCTTTGGCATACATTGATTGCGCTTTCACTAAGAAATCCATTCTAAATAAATGTCAATTATATCTAAGGTTATTGTTTTTGCTACATATTGTTGTATTTAGGAGGTTGATTGCGAGTTAGATTTTAACCTCTCGATAAGGTTGTCATTGGTAAGTGGGTCAGATTGTACAAATGTGGTGCTAATGCTAAGTAAAAAACTAGGTTTGGTTTAGAGCCCCCAAAAATAGTTTGAACCCAAGGAAGCACAAAGTTAGTAAAGTAGTTGAAAATCCTAGATGCATGTAGGGAATCTTCTGGTAATGATTGTACCTCTGGGTGGGAGAACCAGAGAAAACCACTTTTGATCCATGGTATACATTTGTCTTTGCTTTTCTCTCTTAGCTATTCTTTTGAAGTTGTGTGCCAGTTGTCAATTTTCATTAGAATTTTGTACTTTGCCATAAATTGTTTTAAACCTGAAAGAATCCAGATTTACTCCCTCTCTTTTGTTTGGCTGTCTTCCATGTCATTGAGTTTGAACATTGTCCTCACTTGGCATGAAGAATTATCATTTAATGTTTGGATTGCAATTTCAACTCCAATTAGAATTGGATCCGTTTCTTGAATTGCACTAGAAGTTCTATACTGGAATTAAAATTCTTGCTGCTCATCCAATTGGTTACTTGCTTGGGGTTTTAGAATTTGTCAAGTTTAAAATTCACAATTACTCAAATTTTAAGAAAAAAAAATTAGAGAGAAAAAAAATCATCTAGTTACAGTTTCTACAAAGGGGATGAGAAGGCTCCGGGTCCAGACTGAACGCTCGATTTCTGACTTGGATGTTTATTTACCTATCAAAAATATTGCTTTGATGTACACTTACTATCAAAAAACAAAAGCAACTTATTTAAAATCAAATGTGTGCACAACATGTTTATATATGTCCTGTTGCTTTTGTTTAAATATCTTTTCAACATTATCGGTGTGGGGCAGCTTGCTAGATAGACCATAATTCTTTTATGTTCTTGCAGATCAAAAGCTCACAAGCCAGGTTCATGAAATAGTTGGACGCATTAATGGAAAATTTGGATCTTTGACTACTGTTCCCATTCATCACCTGGTGTGCCTTTCCAACGCAAAAGTTTTTGTTTGAAAATGCTTTACATCTATGTGGAGGTTGTTTCTCACATAACGAAGCTAAGGTTTTAAGTTTCACGGGCATATAGCCATTTATTGAGTCCCATGGTAAGTCTGCTGGAAGGTTATGCTTCCTGTGGGAAGCTTTCTGATCCCTAAACCTTGATTTGTGTAATGATGAACTGAACCTTTGAAGAATGGTTCATACAGCAATCACTGTTTTGTGTGGACAAAAAGTTGATGTGATGGAAGATAACTAGTTCTAGGAGCTAGCTATCTAGATTTCTAGGTTAGGAATGTAAATAACATGATTATAATAATAATTATTATTGAGAAGCAGATGAATAATTGGATATTAAATTTTATGTCTTTCTTGTTTCATTAAGATTTTCACTAAAAAATGCAATTGGATGCCCTTCTTGAGGGAGCACTCCACCTATTCTCACATGAGAGGCATAATAATCAACTCTAAAATTCTTCTCAAAATTAGGCTTAGCCAACAAAGGTGTATTGGACTACTTTTCCTTGAGGTGTTGAAAGCTTTTCCTTGCTTCGAGTGTCCATTGGAACTGTCCCTTCTTTATGCAATCAGTGGCTGGGACTGCAATAGTAGTGAAATTTCTTGTCAGTTGGAGAAGAATCATGCCAAGCCATAAAAAGTTCTTACTTCCTGTAACCTTCTTAGTGATGCCTTCATTGCCACTCTTGAATGGCTTCAATTTTCTCATCCTCAACTCTTATTCCTGTAGAGGTCAAAAGAAATTCTAGGAAAACTAGGCTATTTTCATGAAAGAACACCTTTTGAGTTTCATATAGTTTTCAACTTCAAAGTGAGTACACCTCTTAAATGGATTAGATATTCACTTTTGTTTTTACTATTTCCAAGTATATCATCGAAGTAAATTGGAAAAACTTGCCAATGAAAGGACAAAGGACTTGATTCATCAAAGCTTCAACAAGCATATCAAACATATCATCAATTATTGGAATCTAAAATCAATATTTGATGGTGATTCAATTGGTCACACAGCTATCAACACGCATGAGCCATGTCCCATCTTTCTTTGGAGTAAGCAAAGCTGGAACTGCACAAGGGCAAGTTATTTCCCTAATATATATGTTGGTCAACAATTCTATAACCTGCTGCTTCAACTCTTCAAGTTTTTGAGGACTTATTTGATAATGGCTTTGTTTGGGAGGCTAGAACCATGAATCTTGTCAATTGGTGATGAGTGTTTCTAAAGAGAGAAAAGCCACTAGATAATTGATCAGGAGAAATATATTTAAGCTCTTCTAAAAGACTTTACCTGATCAGGTCAGGTGCAGTTATGGATTCTTCTGTTTCCTTTCCCATTAACAAATAAGCAACATCACTTTCTTCATTTGCCTTAACATATTGTGACAATCTGAAAAAATTGATACCCTCCTCTTTGGTTCTCTTTCCTTCCTATATGGTTGAAGAACAATTTCTAAATGTCCCATCTTAAAGTTATATATATATTTTTACACTCATTATACAGCAGGCTGTCACATTTTCAAGACCTTCCTTGAAGTATATTGCTAGCATACATGAGAAAGTATTGTGCCAAACTTCATCCTTCCAGTTTTACCCATTAAAAAAGAAACTAGGCAGTGTCTAGTTACCTTTACCTCATCCGCTTTCTTGAATCACAAAATTTGACATGCCTAGTATTATTATAACAAAATTTGAATCACAAAATCACAAAAGAAACTAGGCAGGGGATGAGGCTCTTTATTGAGTTTTGTTCACCTTCCCCTTAGACAATATTATAACAACGTTCACCGCCAATAACCAAAGAACATATCTTACTATGAGACATGCACTTGGACTTGAAAACTCTATGTCAAAGTCAATCTTCATCAAGTTATTCCTTTTGTATGGCAAGCGATGATGAATCATCACACATTTACCTCTTTTGGGTTCATTCTCCTCTCAATCGACTTTTAGACAATAATAGAATAACTTTCACTGGCAAAAACTAGAGAACATATCTTACTATGAATCATGCATTTGGACTTGAAAATTCTTTGTCAAAGCCAATCTCCATCAAGTTATTTTTTTGGTATGGCAAGCGATCAATGAATTTTGAGAAGTTCACCCTTTTCATGTTCAATAGACTTCTCCATCATTGTCATGTTTGTGTTTAAGTGAATGAATTGTATATTGCTTACCTTTCTCATCATCAACCCAATTCACAAGATGTTTTGGACAATCACCGACAATATGACAGGCTTGCCCACATCTGAAGAATGCAGGAGGCTGGTGAGTAAGAGTATTTTGATTACCACATGCTTACCATGGGCAGGTTGGGTTGTGCTGTTTGGAGAACTTCCAAGATGCAAACTAGTATGCTTCCCAAAACACTATCCATCATCTGAAGTAGGGTGGAGATTAAGGAGACCCACATACTTCTTAGATCCACTGCCATGTCAGTTTGGACTCCACTTTTAAGGTTAATTGATAAACCCCATTTAGTTTCCACACACGATGCATTTCCACTTCAGAATTAATGGTCTGATTCTTCCGATGAACCTTGCCATAATCTGGTCCTAAATTTCTTGAACATTATTTCTCATTAATAACGTATAGAATTCTTTAGTGTAGTCAATTACACTCTTATTGTCTTGATGAAGATAATTGAATTGGGAAAAATGCTTTGTGCAAAGTATGGTCGAAGAAAATTTCCTTTAAGATGAGTCTTAATTTGATACCAAGAATTAATTTTCTATTTTGCTTTCCTGAATGGTTGGTCCTGACTTGATACCACCAAGCCAAAGCAAAGCCTTTTAGCCTTTTTGCCCCTAACTCTACTTCTCGATTTTGTTAGATCTCTTGTAAATTAACGAATTTCATGAACGACTAAGCCAGTCCAAAAACTCTTCATATGGAAATGTCTATACAGTTCCGTCAAGTCTACTCGAATATCCTAATTAGGGAAAATTTGCCCATCATTGCTACGTCAAGGAGCATCACATCTCCGGATTCATCAAAATTACCATTGTTCAACGATGATCATTATGAACTTCTCTTCAATCAGGATGCAATGTAAGTTGATTAACTTGTCTTTTCAGTGCCTGAATTTCTTCATGCCTATCATCTCTCAAATCACCCCTATCAGAATGCTTTGATGTCCTCTACTTCTTGTCATCATGGAAGAAAATGAAGGTGGCTTTGGTATCAAATGATTCATGGAGGGATACAGAATCAAAGTAGAAACAAAATTGTAACAACTCAAAGAACAACTTCTAAGATGAAGAACATTGTTTTGATTAACTTCAAGGAGTGCAGAACTAGTTCTAACCAAGTACTGGTTATAGAATCATGAGCATAAGGGGCTTACTAAATAAGAAATTTGTTGTCCCAAAAAACGAATATAGCCTGCCTAACATTGTTTTATCTAGACCAACTATATGACCCAAAACATTCATTTTCTAAACACATTTATGTAGTAATTGCATCATGTATTTGTTAAGGACTAGATAAAAACAACATATTTCATTTTCTAAGCATATATGTTGTCATAGTAGTTCATATTCTCCACCTTTGACTGGTCTCAGAATTCCAAAGTATGGGTGGTTGCATCTGCAAATTTCTATTCCTTAACACTGCATAAGAAACGGTGTTGAAAAAGGGAAAGTGCAGCTTTCTCTCTCCAGGAGTATATCATCAAAAGAAGAACTGCCCATACTATATAAGAATGAAGAATCCAGGCTAAAGATGCCAGTGGTCAAGTCCTAAGGGAATATCCAGGAACAACTGCAAGCTAAGAATGAAACTAAGAGTTTAAATTCTGAAATTTGTGCCATTAATGATATTATCTCAATGGTCTACAAAATGCACAGTGCCAAAGAATATTAACTGCATCTTTTCTTCACTTTTTTAATTTGAAAGTATGCAGGTAATACTTCCAGTGATGTGTATCCTTTCTTTTCTTTTCTTTTTTTCTATTTCCAGCACCAGTCTTTATTCATAAATTTAGTGTCATTCTTCTTTTCTGTCAAAATGGTCAAATTCATTGTAACATTCTTCTCTACAATCTATCTTTGCCAACTCAATTTTCATGCTCTCATTTCATCCACTAAAACACCTCATTTATACTTTGTGTTTGTGGTGTGTGTGGTTGGGGGGGGGGGGGAATAAGTGAATTCAGCATTTTTATTCATTGTGAAGTGTGCTAGGGAAGAAGTTGTTCCAGTGACAAAGCAACGTAGAAAAAGAATCCTTAATAGAGTACTTTAATAAAATTAAAAGGTTTTGAAGGGATGCCAAGGTTTACTATTGTTTTTATTTAAAAATTTCTTCTAACAGAATCATGACAACCTTGCTGAAGAAGTTCATTCTTTTGTTTTCAGGATCGATCCCTGGACTTCCATGCTCTATGTGCAGTATATGCAGTTACTGGTATTAGTCTGTTTCACTATCATTGGTTCTGTTATCTTTGGTTTTTCCATCTATAAGGTTGGTGGCTTACTAGATGTGGTGCATCTTCATTGGCACAATGTAACGTTTGCTAAGATTAGTCACTGCAAAACCAATAAAAGGAAAGTGGTGTCCAGGTCCTCCCTCAAGTTGTTTCTTTCAACCCAAGCCAGATACATTGCCATCCTAGATGCCCACTTAAACGATGAGAACAGGAAAGAAAAGGGAACAAAAAGTCAATTTGTTAGACCATACTAATTGCATGCAAATTTTAAGCAGGTCAAAGTTTCTAACTATAATATATTAGTTATTGAGATCATACTTTTAGGAAAAATTTTGGAGTTCATTTGGCATTGCAGAGTAAAGCACATTCATCTATGAAAAGGTTTCAAGTTCAGCCACATTTTAACAAATCAGCATAAATAGAGGAATCATTCTTTAATCTTCTCATCAAAACTCTAATACTAAAGGTAGCATCTCCATGTCATAATTGATGTTTATGGGTAGTCCGGTTACTCTAGTGATAGTGCAAATGGGTTGTCCTATATTCGCTTTTGTGACAAGTAATGTCTTGTTCTTTCTATTAATGTCAATTATATTTTTTTTGTTATATGTTGCCAGAACAGGTGTTATCGAGGCTTGTTTAATGATATATTGAACCAAAAAAATGTGAATATGTGGGGAACACCTTCTAAAAAAGATGAGAAAATTAATATTTAATGTACACTGAGTGTTATTATAATTATTCTCCATCTCAGATGTGTATGATATGTATATTCCTTGGGAAAATTTTGTGTAAATGAGATTTCTGTTTAGAAGAGCTAGACTGTTCCTCCTCTCTCTTTTTGAAAGTTGTTATGTCTCTTTTCTTTTATAATTGACATTCTTTGTCTCATTATGACTCATTTGCCCTTTCAGATGGCAACCAGAAAGTGGAATTAGGAGGTTCTGGTTCTAGGGTGGAATTAGAAAAAATAATTGAAAGTGTTACTCTTACACTTCATGCTACTGTATTTCTTTTT
>JAODPA010101261.1:0-26090 GCA_025585075.1 Nepenthes mirabilis | reverse complement strand
TATTGCATGGGAGAAATAATTTTGAATCTTTTAGAAATTGAATCTTTCTTCTTTGCTGTCAAAACAATCAGGAACTTAGCGGCATTCTTCTTTTTGGCAATTCAAGTAACTGAAGGGGCAAATTTTTGTCTTGAAGTCTGTCTTCTTCTATATTATACACTTTCTTTCTTCTTCTTCTGCTAAAAAAGATGTAGCAACATGTATTCTCTTGACACATTTTTATGATAGTCAATTTTCCTATATTTTTTGTATTACGTGCTTTTACATTAATTCACTTACATCTTTTCATGTTTATCACATAACCATCATTTTTATTGTTTTTTCTTTTCATGAAACTACCCATTAGTTGCATCTCCTTCTAATTAACCGTACAAAACCTATTTCCGAGCATGGGAGGACATATGCCTAACACATGTAGTGGCTAAAATGTCTGTTTTTCCCTCAAAACACGGGAGGACCTATGCAAGCATGTCAGGAGAATTCTTAATCATTCCAAAATGATGCAAATAGAGAACATGCAGTAAATGGAAAGGAGATACAAATAATTGGTGGTTTTGTGAAAGGAAAAAAAAAACAAGGAGAGTTGTCAAGTGTGAGAACTCTTTTGTATTCTTGTACTGTGTATGTCCCAATGGTGCACTTTGTGCTTTATGCAGTAAGAAAAAGATTTTATTTATAAGTATTTGCAAATTTTGTTTTATGTGGTATTAGATTGGTCTATATCTTCTAGTCACTCTCTTGGTGAGTGGTGATGTTATGGCACCACATTTGAACATTAGAAAGTACCATCTGTCTAAAAACTGTCATCCCTAATGGATAATAAATTATCTTGATTATTTAGAATTTCACATTAAACCCTTAAGTTTAGCATGTAAGATCTAAAAATTTTGAGCTTTTACTTTCTCTACTTTGAGGGTGACACAGATTGCTCAGATGTTACTTGTTACATACTGTGTAGTCATCCATTCCCATTAACAAGGGAAATTCTGTAGCATAGTTGTAAAACTAGCTATATTTTTCAAAATACTGGGAAATGAAAAAAAAAAAAAAGGAAGTGCAATTACAGGTGATGTGAGAATGTTATGGTGGAAGTTTAACTTAATAATGAAAGGAGGAAAGCAACAAAGGCATTCTTTATAAATTAGAAATAGTCTATAGAATATGGGAAACGGCATTTAATCTGGTTTTAATATCCACCAAGTAGTGCCCTATTGAAGAAGAGCTGCTGGTTTAAGGCTAGTGGTAAAAGCCTGGATGCTATGGATGGACTTAGAAAAACTGGAATAAGGTAGTAAATAAGATATTATAGCCCCCCTAATCTGGTTAGATATTGCCCTTGAACTAGCATAAGTGAATCCACATAGTAATAATGTTTTGGCTCTTGTTGCTGCTTTTCCTCGAAAACGCACTGCTCTTTAGCTAATAGTTCAGATTGATAAACCGTACGTGTTGTAAAGATGAATGAGAATCAGTTATAATTATGTTTTTTTTTCTTGTAATCTGGCCTAGTCCAAATGTATTTACACACTGTTTATTTGCTTAGATCCTTATGACATGGGTCCATTACTAGTTGTTAGCCCCTGTAGTTGTTTGCTGCAAATTGTACTTTTTTTTGGTTTTTCAATCCAGATGTAGCACTTGTGACATCTTTAAGGGATGGGATGAATCTTGTTAGCTATGAGTTCGTGGCTTGCCAAGATGCTAAGAAAGGCGTTCTCATTCTTAGTGAGGTAATTAAATAAACCTGCTTCAATTGTTTTTAGTCAAACATTTGTCTATGGATTAGCTTTTATTGCTACTAGTAATTTTGTGCTATTGCTTATTGGTCAAAGGTGGGGGCTGAGGAATGTAAAATGATATCTAATGGAAATAGGATCTAGTGATGTCAATTTCCTTTTCTATGACCTGCTAAGATGTCATCGATCATTTCTGTGGCTCCCTGTGATTAAAAATATTTAGAAAGAATATATTTAACTAAGAGATATCACTTTTTTATTTATATTGATGATGGGAGCACGAATTCTTGACCTGAATGTCACAATTAGAAGCATTTCTACTTCTGAGTAGTTTGTGTCGTCTTTATGTGTTTTATATGGAAATGTCATACCAACATCATACACATTGTTTGTGATATGAAGATGTGCACGGGCAATCCAAATGAAAGTTGGATCTTTCTAGTCTTAGCCCCTAGCTTCTTAGAGCAAATAAATTATTTGGTTTATTTTTAGATTTGAAACCGGTCGATTTGAAAACTAATATAAGACATCCCTTAGACAACATAAGATTGCATCATAGATCAAAATATCAATATTAGTCATATTAGTTTCGGCATTTTTGTATGATCCACGATATGTATTGGTATTAGACATTGTAGACACTTTTTTCCCCCCTCATGGCCATATCAAAGGGAGTTATATACTGAAGTTGATAATATTTAATCATATATTTTCCTATTTGAAGAGTTTTAATTAATTTTATCAGAATTAATCTTAACATTCTTTTAGATCATTGAAAAGTACTTAAAACTTTTTGATCTATACATATTTATATCTTTATAAAACATGTGGATTTAGGCTTATTAAAAGATTTATGTTTTTTAAACGTGTAGATTCAAACTTCCAAGAACAAAGCGAACAAAAATGACTAGTACATATCGTCTAATATTTAGAATATCACCAATATATTGCAATATGTCATTGATATGATGACATATTGGGGCTTCTCAATACCTCAAAACCGATACATATTGGTTGATATTTAAAATATCCGATTCTTGATAAAGCTAACTTATATGGTTCCAGATACTGGCTTCTTTGTTGTGATTATTTCTTTGATATTGACTTCGGTCGTCTGCCATCACATATGTATGTGGTTTCTCTTTTGTTCTACCACTAGTTTTTGTTTTTCACATCCTGATGCAAATCACATATGCAAACAGATGGTCAATATTTGAATCTTTTGGTATTTGTTATAGTTTCTTACACACGCACACACATGTTTGTAAGTTTTTAGTTTTGTGTCTTAGTGGGTCTAGAATTATGATCTAGGAGAGTTTTAGTATGTTCAAGTGGTTATATGTTTCCTTATTGCATTTGGATTATATTTTGTTACCTAGAATAACTGTACTTTGTGGTCTATAAAAGTTACGTACTTCTTACAAGGGGCATTGATGGTTATCGAGAAATATGGAAATGTTGAGAATGTAGAGAATTTTCTCCCTTGATTTGATTTATTTTTTATTTGCCCCTGAATTTTCCAACTTTATTCTCTGCTCCACCTCTTTATCTCAATTCTTGTCTCTTATTCCTTTCTCCATCTTTCCTAAATTTATCCTATTTCTTCCTGTCATTTTCCAACGATTTTGTATCAGGAGTCTTCCAGCATTTGGCTTGCATATGTGATCTCTTTCATACTATTTTTTGGAACCATTAGTTCTTGCTTACAATCCTGTTTTCTACTTTTACCTTGTTCGGAGGGGCATCACTTCATGTATTATAGCTACAGAATGTTGTAAACTACTGCTTTAATGGATTATTCTCAAACTGTGCTTGTATGTATACATGACCAATCTGTTTTCATTTGTCCATAGACCAAAAATAATAATAATAAGGTAGATTTTCTACTGGTGGTGGTTACACAGTTTGCAGGTGCTGCTCAGTCTTTAGGTGCAGGGGCACTCCTAGTTAACCCTTGGAACATCACAGAGGTTGCTGCTTCAATTGGAAAAGCTTTAAATATGTCCGATGAAGAAAGGGAGAAAAGACATCGGCTTAACTTTACACATGTCACTACCCATACTGCTCAGGAGTGGGCTGAAACTTTTGTCAGGTATTATCCTGTTGCATGCATGGATTGAAATATCGGTATCAGTGGAGCTACATCCGCTTTACTATTAGCCTTATTTGGCATTATATATCGGTATTAGAGATTGTAGACGTAAATCTTTTATCTATTAGCTGTATCAAAACTCATTAATATATTAAAATTTGACCTTTTTTATCATATATATGCATATTTAAAGAGTTTTAGTTAATTTTATCAAAATTGATCTTAATATTGTCCAGGTCATTAAAAGTAGTCAAAAATTTTGATTGATGCATTTTTTTAAAGAAAATTTACAATCTATGTAGATTTAGAATTTTTAAAAGATTTTAATACGTTTAAAACCATTGGAATTAGGCTTTCAAAAAGCCAAAAAAAATTGTCAGATACATATTAGCCATATCAGCAATGTTTGTTCTGCCATCAACATATAGCAATATGTTGATCTGTGGTTGTGTTCCTTGGATAGAAGATTGAATAATCTGGAGGATAAGGTTTTCACTTAATTGCAAAACTCAATTGAATTTTCTGTTTTTTAAGTTCCTCACAGCTATGTAATATATATATATATTTTTTTTTTCCTTTGTTTGGTTTATTTATGCTCTGTATGGATCAAAGATATTTTATAGGAAAGGAAACAAGTTTGATGGGAAGTGCTTCCCGCTCTTGGTTTAATTGGAAAATTGAGTGGAAAACGAAGTGCAAAAAGTAGAAAATAAAAAGTTCGTGTTTATGAAAACTCATTTTTACTATTAAAAACTAAAGGAAAGTGAGACAAAATGTTGGAAATTTTCATCAACCTCCTCCAACTCATCATCCTTCACCCTGCCCTCTTTCCTTTTTTCACCCATGAATGCTAAGCCAGCATCAAGTATCTCTAAGAGCAGGTAACTATGGAGCTTCTGCCATCATGGCATGGACTTTATGCCACATATCCCAAGAGCAAACCCGCCATTATCCATGCCATGTAGTAATGCTAGAACCCTCCTTCAATGAATACAGAATGTTGTACTGGGAAGAACCATTTAAAGAACCCCACAATAGTGTGCGAAACTGATTCAAAATTCAGCTTGACAGAATTTCTCAAGGAGAATAAACTCCATGATTACTGAACCGTGTCCTACGAATGTCCCATCCATATCAAGTTAGGACACCACACGATTGCCCCTTCATTGATAAAAATCTGAAATGTTTCCCGCCTTGTCAAATGCATGGCTAAATAAACAAGGAAAGCCGCTTTTTAAGGGAAAAATGAAAAGTTTAAAGATCTAGCCAGAATTTAATTAAAATAACTGAATCAGCTATGAAACGGGCAAACTAAAACTGGCAACTCTCTTGTGATAAATTTCTTTAGGTTGACCAGATCTCTTTTTTGAAGATAAGGACAGCCATTCACGGAGATCAATTCCATATAACGCCTCAATAGCCTTCCTCCTACTTATGTAAGAGAGATTTATTAAACCCCTCCAAAGTGCAATTTAACAAATGCCCACCTTAGTAAATGATATTTTAATGCATCATCAAAACCAATCCACAGAGTATATGCTTCATTAAGTTATCAAGCTTATAGGCAATCGAACTACATATAGCGAAGTGAGACAAAAAAAAAAATAAGAAAGAGAAATCATGGCTGAAGTCCCTTGTTTTAATTATATTTGCATTAAATATTGTGCTTGTGAGTTTTTTTTATGCAGCAAGGGTTGCAGTAGTTTTCAGTAGCTATCTTAGATCATCATCTCAGGATAAGCTATTTTTGACATTTTGTTCATTTCAATAAATGGATGACTTTCTCTGGCTGCTAAGGAAATGTGCAACTTCAAGTGTGCCTAAGTTTGGCAACTATTTAATCATGAGTCAGCACATTTCTGATTATGTTAATTATGGATTCCCTCCTCTTAAGAGGGAAGAGCGGAATTCTAATAGGAATTCTTCAATTTCTACACAAGGGTTTGGTTTTTTATAGGTCAATTATACTTACCATGTCATTGTCTTAAATACCAAGAAGAGGAACAATCCTTCTTGCCATCTTCTGCACTTTGTATTGTTCATATCTATAACTCTTCTTTTACCTAAGAGACATGGAAAATGAAGTACTTACCGTCTCATCCATTGTTGTTATTGTAGATTAACCTTTCCCACCCCACCATCAAAAGAAAAGTAAGCCCTTACATTTAAACATCATTTTCTGTGTTTGCATATATTGGTTGATGCTGTGGGTCCCTGCAGTCGTAAAATATAGAATCTTTTTTCTGATAAATTGTATGTAAACAGAGTGTATTGAATTTCTAGTCGGCACATTGGTTATGACATGCTAATGATATGCCAAACATCAATCGTATGCTATTGCTAAGGCTTGGTTTTGTTGAATAATTTCATAAAGTGTCAGCCCCAAGTGTCCCATATTAAGTGGAGATAGATGTTAATTGTTGAACGGATGTTTCATCTTCAATCTTGTCTTATTGCTTTCTGACCATTGATAAGGCATGGTTTCATTGAATTATTTCAGTAAGTGTCCACACTTGGTGTCCTATATTAAGTGTAGATGGATGCTGATTATTGAATGGATGTTTTCATCTTCATTGAATAATTATTTCCTGTGTTTATTTTAAGGTATTATTAGCTTGTTCAGTAGAAAATCTCCCCTTCAAGTCTGAAATTTATCATGTATTTTTAACCATGGTCAACACGTTCTTGTAACAATTGTCTCATTCTGCAGTGAACTGAATGACACAGTTGTTGAAGCTCAGTTAAGGATAAAACAAATACGACCTGTGCTTCCATTTGTAGAGGCAACTGAACAATTCTTGAGATGTAGCAATCGTCTACTTATACTGGTACGAATGCAGGAGTTATTTCATGTAAATTGTGCTTTATTATTGAATTTCAAATTGATTTGCGGATGGATGTGAGGAGAGATGTGATAAAGTTCTGGTTATATATGGCAACTTCTTTTGCTTAACTTTTGCTGCTACTTATTAGTTTTGATTTGACTTTAATGGATTGTTTGGATTCATGAAATTTTAAAGAAAATGAAAAGAAAATTAAAGAAAAATACTTTTCAATGTTTTGATTGCAAGGAAAATTAAAAAAAAAAAAGATAAAAAATGCATATTAGAATATTCATACTTAAGGAAAGTGATTTTCTTTTTAATTTCTTTTCTTTTTATTTTTTTTTCATTATTTTCCATTTTTACTATAACTAAGTACATCATGATTGAATTGCCAAATCATTCTCTTTGATGAAAACCATCTTTCTTATGTCTAATCAGCAACCTGATTTTCTGCATCTTTAGCGCTTTGAAATGTTTTCTTGACAAACTTCAGTTCATGTTATATCCACATTTCGTTTTTAAAAACAGAGACAGATTTTCTATCAGGAACTTCATCTCCCTTTAATGTATTGGAAGGTGGTTCAATTAAATAACTGTTCTCATTAACTTCCTTGATGTCAATTATTCTTCAATCTTTCAGGGATTTAATGTGACATTAACTGAACCAGTTGATACTCCTGGGAGAAGAGGTGGAGATCAAATAAAAGAAATGGAGCTAAAATTACATCCAGAGATGAAAGAACCCCTGATAGCTCTTTGTAATGACCCAAAGACAACTATTGTTGTCCTCAGTGGAAGTGATCGAAGTGTCTTAGATGACGTACATAATCTATCTTGATTGCTTCCATTTCTTTTCTGATGTTTCTATTTCTTTTTTGCTTATAATCTGAATTCTTTTGTAGAACTTTGGTGAATACAACATGTGGTTGGCAGCGGAGCATGGAATGTTTTTACGCCACACTGGAGGAGAGTGGATGACAACCATGCCTGAACATTTAAATATGGAATGGGTTGACAGCGTAAAGGTGGTTATATATTTTGGTTGGTTTTTCAAATTGACTTTTCTGATAATTTAGTAGGATTGTGTGCCTTGATCCTTTGAACCTTTACACTTGGTACTTTAAGCCCTTCTTGATGCCACTAAGGAAATGGGCTATACTTGATTTTGTTTGTCTTATACTCATAATGTTTATGTCGACTTTTCAGCATGTTTTCGAGTATTTTACAGAGCGAACACCTCGATCACATTGTGAACTTCGTGAAACTTCTCTTGTTTGGAATTACAAGTATGCTGGTACTTCACCTATTATGAACTTATTTTTCTTTAAAAAAAAAAATTCCCTGCTATCATGTGATCCTTATTGTCGTTGGTCATTGTACATAGACTTTGAATTTGGAAGACTGCAAGCAAGGGATATGTTGCAGCATCTTTGGACTGGCCCCATTTCAAATGCATCTGTGGATGTTGTCCAAGGAGGCCGATCAGTTGAAGTACGAGCCATTGGTGTTACAAAGGTAACTTGGTATATCTACGGCCTTAAAAATCTTGATCTAAGTTGCGCACCCACTTGCTTATTTTTACTTAATTCATTGCGTTAATGCAGGGCTCTGCTATTGATCGAATATTGGGGGAGATAGTTCATAGTAAACCCTTGACCTCACCAATTGATTGTGTGTTGTGCATCGGTCACTTCCTGGAGAAGGTGCGTGTCCTTCCCTTTTTTTCCCCTTTCAATAAATGAATGCATTTGTATGAAATTTTGAGGCTAATGTTTTTTTAATCAAAAGTATACATAATCTATGGTAGATAAGAATCTATGAAAAAGTGAGAACAGAGAATAAAGATGAAAATATGTCAAATTCTTTAGATTTCACCACTTCAGCTCTGCTATGAATTGCTTTTTGCTAATTCCTTCAAATCCACCCACGTCATGTGACTTCCTTTACTCTTTTTGTTTCTATTTTGTAAACTTCAGATTAATTCTTTCTGTAAAGCATATCACTAATTACTAGTTAATTATATCTCTCAACTTTCAATCTAAAAGGTGCTGTTTATTGATAGAACCCCTAGCCTTCTCTCTAACACTAAATTCGCTTTATCAGGCAGAAAATTAACCAAGTGCAACACACATAATAAAGAGACAAAGCATATTATAAAATGTGGATTGGACCCACCCGTTTTCTCTTAACTAATATGATTTTGATATTTTGCCCCTTGTCACTTGAAGTGGAATCACTTTCAAAAATTAGGAAATCTGGGGGATAAAGGTGTCGGGATTTTTTGGTCACTTTCGTGTAAAAATTGGCCGGCATGAATAAAAGCCGAAGTGGTACACTTGGCCAAGGACTTTACATAAAGACCGAGGACTTTGTATAATGGACGAGGATTCTGATTGAAGGACAGGGACTCTAAATGATGGTTGAAGATATCAGTTGTTGACCGAGGATATGGGATAATGTCCGAGGACTCTAGGCAAAAGGCCGAGGATTTGGTCAACGCTTGGGGATTCTAACAGAAAAGCTGATCACCTATAAAGTATGCACAAACAACTTTTCAAAAAGGGAAGCTGACTTTCAAAGTTTGTAGCCTATTTACAGAGGAGGTCAATTCTTCTCGGTAGAATGGCGCTTTACAGAGTTGGTGGTAGGTTGCAGGGTTAATGGCAGGTTTTGTCGCGCACGCAACCTACCTACTGAGTAAGCAGTCGCCCGGTCTATATATATACATATGTATGCTGAATGCGTGTCTAAGGGTAGAGAAGTGAGAAAGCAAAAAACAAAAGAAAGAACATAAGGAGTAGTTATTTTTACTCTTGTATTTTGCTCTTGTTTCTATTCTCAGCTTTCCAGGGGTTTGTGTAGCCAAAGGGTTTTTATAACCAACATTCACATAGTGAAATTATTTGTGAACTAAGTATCCCGTGATTTTTTTCTCTTATTCAAAAGAGGATTTTTTACGTAAAATTGTCATTCACTGCTCTCAAATTTCTTTGTTGTGTGCTTGTGTGCCTGTCATCTTTGTTCTCTCGGTATTAACCGATCGACCGGCTATTCTCTTCCCCAACAAGTGGTATCAGAGAGGTTATTTGGACCGGTGTTAAATTTTTGTTGAAACCAATGAAGGTAGGAAACATGATAATCTGTTTGAACAGCACAAACTACGACACCTGGAAGAGTAAAATGGCCGACCTACTATTTGTAAAGACAATGCATTTTCTTATGTTCGCAGCGCAAAAGCTCGAGGCGAAATTAGAGAAAGAGGGGGGCTTTGAGCATAAGCAGGTTTACGGTTACATTCGGCAGTTTGTGGATGACAGTGTGTACAATCATATCCGAAATGAGACAGATGTGAAGACACTGTGGGAGAAGTTAGAAACTCTTTATGTTTCTAAGACCAGCAATAATAAGTTGTTTCATTTGAATAAATTGATGCATGTGAAGTATAAGGAGGGAACGCTCATTGCCGACCACCTAAATGGATTTTAAGGTTGCGTTGATTGATTAAACAGCATGGGCATCAAGTTCGAGGACAAAGTATTGGGATCGTGGCTCCTTACAACTTTGTTGGATTCTTGGAAAGTGATACGGATTCCCATAGCCAATACAGCTCCAAATGGTATGGTAACCCTAGAAATAGCAAAAGGAGCCGTGCTAAATAAGGAGATGAGGCGCCAGTCACAGGCCTCCTCTTTCTCTTAGCACTCTGACCTGTTGGTCACAGAGTTTCGGGGAAGGAGCAAAGGGCGTGGCCTAAAGTTTGAAGAAAATGGTCGCAATAAGTCTCGTTAAAGGTATCAGAATCTTAAGTGCCACTATTGTGGTAAGTAAGGCCACATCAAAAAATATTGTTACAAGTGAAGACATGACAATAACGGAGAAGGTAAGGAGAATAAAGTCGAGAAGAGACGAGGTGAGGAGAAAGCCTCAATCTCAGTTGTCATAGAGGAGATTTCTGTTGACTTGTGATATGAATGATGTGATGAATGTAAATGAGCAAGAGACAGATTGGGTAGTGGACACTGATGCGTCCTCCACATCACGTCTTGGAGAGAACTCTTTACATCTTACACTCCATGTGACTTTAAGGTGTTAAAGATGAGAAACAAAGAGACGTTTAGGGTCGGCTGTGGCGATGTGTCTCTTGTCACCAACAATGAGACCCGACTACTGTTGAGGGATGTTCGACACATCCCTGACATTCAGATGAATATAATCTCGGCAGGCAGAATGGATGATGAGGGCTTCTATAACATCTTCAGCGAATGGGCGTGTAAATTGACTAAAGAATCTCTAGTCAATGCCAACGGAAGAAAGGTGTCTGGATTGTACGTGTTGTAAGTCTCTATTGTAGCCGGAGAAGTAAATATTACTAGTAGTAAGGGGTCTTCAAATTTGTGGTACCGTTGGCTAAACCACATGAGTGAAAAGGGATTGAGCAATCTAGCTAAGAAGGGCCTCATTTCATGAGTAAATGAGAACAACCTGAGGACTTGCCCTCACTGCAGGGCAGGGAAGCAGCAACGAGTCTCATTCCGAGGAGACTCGTCCACCAAGAAGGCGAAGCCGCTTGAGCTGATTCACACTGATGTGTGTGGGCCGTTCAAGGAGAAGTCATTCAGAGATGTACAATATTTTATCTCGTTCTTTAATGATTACTTGAGGAAACTGTGAGTGTACTCACTTAAGACCAAAGATCAAGTCCTTGGAGTATTTGAGCATTTTTATTCTCTAGTTGAACAACATAATAGAAGAAAACTTAGGTGTATCCGAAGTGATAATGGTGGCAAGTACATTGGGATATTTGATGCCTATTGCCGGTCTCATGGTATTCAGTACCAAAAGTCGTCGCCGAAGACACCACAGTTGAATGGGGTGGCTGAGCGGATGAACCGCACGCTAATGGAGAGAGTCAGATGTGTACTCTTTGAAGCAAAACTTCCTGGAATATTTTGGGCAGAGGCCTTGAAAACTGCTACCTATGTCATCAATAGATTATCGTCCAGCCCGCTAAATGGAGAAGTCCTAGAGAAATTGTGGTCCAGGAAAGAAGTGTCCTATAATCACCTCCGGGTGTTTGGGTACAAGACTTTTGTTCATGTCCCAAAAGATGAGAGGATAAAGTTAGAACCGAAGACAATGTAATGTGCCTTATTAGGTTACGGGGAAGATGAGTTGAGATTCAAACTCTATGACCCAGCATAGATTAAGGAATGTAGTGTTTGTAGAGGACAAAACTAGTGATGACATCGACAAAAAGGTCGTGTTTGAAATTGGTCGGACTAATAAGATAAGTGTTGATGTCTGACCAGCACCTCTTTGTCAAGAGGATGACGGCCAAGGTATGGCCGAAGAGGACATTGAGGAGATACCAGCGTCAGACGAAAATGAGGATGATGTTACTCAGCCGACCGAGGAGGTTGTTGTCCGACGATCCTCAAGGAACAGACGACCATCCGTTTGTTTGTCATCCAATGAGTACGTATTACTCACTGATGGAGGAAAGTCTGAAAATTTTGAAGAGGCAATGAAGGACGAGCATAAGGTAGAATGGATGGAAACCATGTAGGATGAGATGGGTTCCCTGCATAGGAACTATGCATTCGGGCTTGCTAAACTACTGAAAGGAAAAAGAGCCCTGAAGAACAAATGGATCTTCCGTTTGAAGATCGAGGAAAGCACTTCACAACTGAGATACAAGGCAAGGCTGGTGGCGAAAGGATTTAACTAGCGAAAGGGTATTGACTTTGTTAAGATTTTTGCCCTTGTTGTGAAAATGTCTTCTATTCAAGTGGTGCTTGGATTAGCCGCCGTCCTTGATTTAAAAGTGGAGCAGTTGGATGTGCGGACAGCTTTTTTGCACGGTGATCTCGAGGAAGAGATCTATATAGAGCAGCCGGAGGAATTCTGGGTTAAGGGGAAAGAACACTTAGTGTGCCGTTTGAAGAAAAGTATGTATGGGTTAAAGCAAGCCTTGAGACAATGATACAAGAAGTTTGAGTTTGTTATGGTGGATTAAGGTTACTGAAAGACTACTTTGGATCATTGTGTCTTTGTTCGAGGTTTTCTGAAGATTATTTTGTCATCCTCCTGCTCTTTGTGGATGATATGTTGATAGGCGGGCGAAATGTTGCTCGGATCACCGAATTGAAGCGACAATTTGCGAAGTCCTTTGCCATGAAGGACTTTGAGCTGGCAAAACAAATTTTGGGTATCAAAATAGTTCGTGACTGCAAGGCAAAGATTATAGATGTCCCAAGAAAATTATGTGGAGAAGGTGCTCCAATGCTTCAATATGAATAAGTCCAAGCCAGTGAGCACTCCAGTGGCAAGTCATTTCAGATTGAGCAATCGGCAGTGTTCGACCTCAGATGATGAAAAAGTTGCAATGAGAAGCGTATCTTATTCGTCGGCCATAGGTAGCTTAATATATACTATGGTGTGCATGAGACTGGACATTACACATGCGGTCGGCACAATTAGCCTATTCTTGTTAAATCTTAGTAAGCAGCATTAGTTAGCAGTGAAGTCGATATTGAGTTATCTCCGATGGACTTCTAAGATAAGCTTGTGTTTTGGAAGTTATAAACCTCTATTAATTGGATATACCGATGCTGACATAGCTAATGATGTTGACTCCCGAAAGTCCATTTTGGGATACCTGGTTAAGTTTGCCGAAGGAGCAGTTTCTTGGTAGTCGAAATTACAGAAATGCGTTGCTTTTTCGACCAATGATGTAGAATTCATTGTTCTAATTGAGGCCAGCAAGGAGATGCTATAGATGAAGAAGTTCATCCAGGAACTTGGATTTGAACAGGAAGAAGTACGTGGTACTTTGTGATAACCAAAGTGCCATACATTTTTGTAGGAACTCCTCATTCCACTTAAGATCAAAACATATTGATATTCGATACCATTGGATGAAAAATATTATTGACACGAGACTATTGTCATTGGAAAAAGTCTGAACTGGGAAAAATGGGTTAGGC
This sequence comes from Nepenthes mirabilis, assembly GCA_025585075.1. Classification (NCBI taxonomy): domain Eukaryota; kingdom Viridiplantae; phylum Streptophyta; class Magnoliopsida; order Caryophyllales; family Nepenthaceae; genus Nepenthes; species Nepenthes mirabilis. The sequence goes on along the minus strand of JAODPA010101261.1, from coordinate 12,451 downwards.
ATGATGACCAATGTACTGCCTAAGGGGAAGCTCGAAACCTGTTGCAGTATGGTTAGACTGATTGATTTAGTTCCCCCACAGTCGTGAGGAGAAATTTGTTGGGATTTTTCAGTCACTTCCATTTGGGAATTGGCCGACATGAATAAAGGCCGAAGTGGTACACTTGGCCGAAAAGGTATTGAGGGCTGAGGACTTTACATAAAGGCTAAGGACTTTGCATAATGGATGAGGACTCTGATTGAAGGACGAGAATTCTAAGTGATGGCTGAAGACATCAACTATTGACCGAGAACATGGGATGATGTTTGAGGACTCTATGCAAAAGGCTGAGGATTTGGTCAACACCTGAGGACTCTAACAGAAAAGCTAGTCACCTGCAATATTTGTGCAAACAGCTTTTCAGAAAGGGAAATTGACTTTCAGAGTTGGTAGCCGATTTATAAAGTAAGTTAACGCTTTTCGGCAGAATGACGCTTTGCAGAGTTGGTGGCAGGTTGTAGAGTTGGAGGTAGGTTTTACCACGCACGCAACCTACCTATTGAATAGACAGTCACCCGACCTATATATGTATATATGTATGCTGAGTGCGTGTGTAAGGGTAGAAAAGTGAGAAAAAGAAAAACGAAAAAGAGAACACAATGAGTAGCCATTTTTACTCTTGTATTTTGCTCTTATTTTTATCCTCAACTCTCTAAGGGCTTGTGTAGCCAAAGGGTTTTTGTAACCAACATTCATATAGTAAAATTATTTATGAATTAAATATTTCATAATTTTTTTCTCTTATTCAGAAGAGGATTTTTTCACGTAAAATTATATATCCTCCACTACTCTCAAATTTCTTTGTTGTGTGTTTGTGTGCCTGTCATCTTTGTTCTCTCAATATTGACCGACCGACCGGCTATTTTCTTCACCAACAAAAGGCTGTCCTTAGCATGTTTATCGACTTCTTATTTTTCAGCTTTGCTACTTTGCTTTCTGTCATGGCTTGTATCCTTCAGGCAGCACAGCTCAATTGCTGAATGATTTGCAGCAAAAGTGGATTTCATCTTACTCCTTTAACAGTATGTTTGTTTTTTTTTTAGAAAAAGGTGAAATAAAGAGAAAAAATTAAAAGAAAATGTTTTTTTGATGTTTGGATCGGATGAAAAAATTTATAAAAAAAAAAATAGTATGGTGCGAAAATATAGTGTTTTATGAAAAATCACTTTCCATTTGAAAATAAGAGGAAAATAAAAATAAAAAAAAAAAAGTGAGAGAAAGAATCGGGTCTCTTGTTTAATTTTTCAAGTCAATTGAGTGCTCTCCTTAAACTTTACCTCTTACAATCAGTCACCTAAACTCTCTTTTAAACTCTCTTCTCTCCTCTCCTCTCTCTTGTTCTCTTCTCCTCTCTAATCTTTTCTCCCCTCTAACCTCTTGTAATGGATTCTTAGAATATAGATTGAGAAATTAGATCGATTCAAATGAACACATAAGATAGCCTCCAAAATAAGCTTATTGACATATTAAAGAAATGTATTTTTCTTCTTTTTGGTTTTTTTTAATAATCATATAACAAAAACATTTTTCTTAAAACATATATTTTCTTTTCAATATGAATTTCTGTAACATCCAAATAAAAAAATAAAATACTTTTATGTTTTCTCTTTTTCATGGGTATTTTTCTCTGCTTCTCATTTTCTTTAAACCTATCTTACCCTAAAAGACTAAATCCAATCCCCAAAGAATTTTGCCTCATGCTTTGAGTTTCTTTCCTCCCAGATATGCTTGCTGACTCCCATGCATACGCATCTGTGTGGTTATGTTATATCATCCACTGTCTCACACGTTTTAAATTGCTCAGGATGAAGATGTGTACACTTTCTTTGACCCAGAGCTGCCTTCTTATGACATGGGCTACCCAAGAACCAAAGTGTCCGATGTGTTGAAGTCACCTACAGAGAGGAGACCGAGTCCAAAAATCCCATCCAGCCGAAGCGGATCAAAAACATCACCTGTGAAGACACAGCGTGCCGTGCCAAACCCAGAGAAAAGGTTGGCTAATCAAAACGGCAACATCGGGCGAAAGCCATCCCCAGAAAAGATTTCGTGGAACGTGCTCGATCTCAAGAAGGAAAACTACTTCTCCTGCGCCGTGGGGCGGACCCGAACCAGCGCTCGTTACACTCTTGGATCGTCTGATGATGTCGTCTCGTTCTTGAAGGGCCTAGCTGAAGCAACTCTGCAAGGATCATGAAGGGCCCTTTCACTCGTGCCTATAAAAGGCATCTAAATGACACTTCGGACTAGATTTGGATGAGGTCCATGTTAAATGGTCAAGAACATGCAGATAGAAATGTGACATTTTTACTGGTTTTGAGTACCCTTTGGAATCCATTGATGTACAAATTTACATAGTTCTTCAACTAATAATATTGAACTAGCGTGATATTTGGTGCAAAACGTGGTTTTTTTCTTTCCTAAGTTTAATTTCTTCCAAAATTCTCAAGATTTGATTAAAGCCTCAAAGCACGTCCTGTGGGCTTTTGCTTAGTGCTAGAATTGGTTAAGTGTCGATCCTACTGTTCAAGGAAGAAAGATGAGCATGGAGAAATATGTAATTAAAAAATACCTAAATATTCGATAAATTATAAGAATATTGCTTTCTTATTTTGTAGTAATGGATATTGCTAATGTTGGGTCCTATGTCTTGGCCCATGAAGAATTTTCAGGCTCATAACAAAATTAGAGGCCCACGAGGGGGATAACAGAGCCCACGCAGGGCGATGAGCTTAGCCCAGGAACGTGCGCAGAGCCACGCTGGAAAAAGGCGCCGGAAACTCTGCAGAACATTTAAGCAGCTGGCACAGCGCCAACGGCACACGCAACTGCCTGCAGGCGGCCAGCCAATCCTCGTTCCGGGAAAAATCAGGCGTGGCCGGCAACGCCAGGAACCTGCCAGCTACGGTAGAAGGACAGCCGACATGACCGGCGGTCCACAACAGCGACCAGTGGCAAAGGAGCCCTCGCAATGGGCACCTTGGCGCCTAGAGTCCAGAGGGAAGGGGCCTATAAGAGCTCCCACACCCCACAGAGAAGAAGATTCGATTCAATTCCAATCCCCCAACTCTCTGATTGAGATTCCCAGTTGCAATCTGCTGCGAACTCGTAAAGAAGCAAGAGCTGGAACTGAAGAGAGACTCACTTCCATTTGGCATAAGCTAGCTCACTGCCACTCCCCAGCGTCTTCTCAGACCACGGGAAAGTTAGCCACTCGTTGCGGCGCACCAAGGGAGCCAAGCCTCCCACCACCTGCTCATTGCATTCTCCACACCATCATTCGTGCATCTCTCATGCCATTACAGCACCTACTCGCGCACCGCTCATAGCGTTCGTCATTTACGTTTATTGCAGGAATTTGCTGACTTGAACGTCGGAGCGGCCTCGGTGGGAGAAATCATGCCGGACCCCTGACCTCTTATTTGTTATTTATGTTGTACAGGTCCAGGTTCATAGCAACGGAGACCGGACCCTTCTCCTAACGCCGCTGCGTGCTAAGGAATCCGAATGCTCTCTAATCCGTACAGCAACCGCGGACCCGAGACGCAACAGCTAATATGAAAATGTAATTTTAAATCCAAACAAATCAAGCTAGAGTCTCATTAAACTAGTTTCATTAAGACTTTTTAATTATTCTTTTAGGTTTGATTTGTGAATTTCTCGGTAAACTTTTAACTTGATAAAAAACTCACTTAAATGATGGTAGTTTCAGAATATATAAGATTTGTATTGACTCCCTTAAAGGAGTTTTTAAAACACCGTTATATCAAAGAATTGTTAATACACCATTATATCAATTGGTATGATAACATACTGAGATAAGTTAGGAATTCAGGGAAAGGAAAAAAAAAAAGTTGACTTGTGTCTATTTTGTAAGTTTAATACGACAAAACAATATTTTAAGCCATACGGAATTATAATCAAGTTTATTACTTTATTTTTAAAGTAATGATTGTGCTAATAAAAAGCTTGATTAGAGCTTATTTAAGATACCAAATAACTTAGCTAAACCTGAAATTCGCCTGGCTTAACGCAAATCATGTGTAGCCCAACTTTTCAAATTGAGTGATGCATACCAAATGTTACTTACTTTGATAAACTAAAATAGCAAATTTTAATGGAGAAAATTGAAAAATACAAAAGAATAATGAAATTAAATCAATTCTTGTTATATAATATCAAAAGTACTCTTGTGTTTGGTACATATGAAAATTTATAAGCTTAGAAAATAATATTTTAAAACGAGATTGATATAAACTGGTTACTTTACAGCGGATCATGCCTTCCATCTCTCAAGACACACAAGGATTTCATTTCCTTAACAATTACCCATGTTGCGTACCAGGAACACGAGTTATCATACGGATCAGGGACCGCAAATCGGATCTCCTTGCTGATTGATCTGACGCGGATCCGCCCTCCATAGTTTCAAACCTGAATCCTGCGCAACACAATTAAAAACGAGACGTCAAAGGTCGGCGAAAATTGTTCCAACTATAAATCGTCCGACGCTCAAGTCAGAAGTCTCTTCAAGAATATAAAAAAATAAATGGGTGATGCATATTTGGTGGGTGGAGTGTTTTGTGGCGTTCAACCGGTGAACGACTTAAATGTTTGCCTCTGAAGGGATGTCATTGAAAGGAATCTCTTGGAGGGAGATGGGAGTCATTTGGATCGGCCCCTCAGAATTGTCTTGGCCCTCTTGGCCCCCTTTGGATGATGGAGGGCTGGCCTTCTTTTTAGATCAAGGGCTGCTCTTCCCAGATCAAGGGTTCCTTCTTTGGCCATTTTTCTCATCTTTTCTGGAGATTTTCGGCCGTTTTGCCTTGCCGTTTTTCTCCCGTTTTTCCTCCCTCTTCCTCCTTGGAATAAGGATCATTATATAGGCAGAGGTGGTTATTTTTTTCATAATAACCACCGGCCAAAAACTAGCCGTGATAACCACCTTGATAAGGAGAAACGGTTTGACTAGTTTTTTTCCCTGGGCCGGTTATACTGTACCCATCACTAGCCCCCCATGCCGAGTGGTTTAAAATTTTCAACTCCGGCATGTTTCTGATGGGACGATATTTGTTTGATTTTGTCGAATTACCTCTTTGGAACATCTGAATTTCAAAATCCGGCTTATTTTGAGCCACTCGGTGATGTAACCGAGGTTTAGACTTCCACCTTTTTTGGGCCGCTCGGGGATGTAACCGAGATTTAGAATTCGACCTCTTTTGGGCCGCTCGTTGATGTAACCGAGGTTTAGAATTTGACCACCATTTGGCCGCTCGGTGATGTAACCGAAGTTTAGAATTTGACCTCCTTTGGGCCGCTCGGTGATATAACCGAGGTTTGGAATTCAACCTCCTTTGGGCCGCTCGGTGATGTAACCGAGGTTTGGAATTCAACCTCCTTTGGGCCGCTTGGTGATGTAACCGAGGTTGGGAAGTCGACCTCTTTTGGGACGCTCGGTGATGTAACCGAGGTTGGGAATTCGACCTCCTTTGGGCCGCTCGGTGTTGTAATCAAGGTTTAGAATTCGACCTCTTTGGGCCGCTCGGTGATGTAACCGAGGTTTAGAATTTGACCTCCTTTGAGCCGCTCGGTGATATAACCGAGGTTTGGAATTCGACCTCCTTTCGGCCGCTCGGTGATGTAACCGAGATTTAGAATTCGACCTCTTTGGGTGGCTCGGTGATGTAATCAAGTTTTAGAATTCGACCTCCTTTGCGCCGCTTGGTATTCAAATTAGACGGAGTGCCATGTTCTTGGTGCGATATGGACCATGTTCTTGTTTTTGGCCGCTTGGGCTACGAGATTATCAATCCAAGCCTTTTTCTACGAATGCTGGACGACCTTAATTACGTGGGAGTTGAAAGGTGAAACTCCAGCGTAATATCTTGAAATCGATACAAATTAGAGCAGTTGAAACTGCTAGAAGACAATTAATAAAAGCCGTTGTGTCGGCTTTGATTTGTAGGATGTATTGCGCCCGATATGACCTCAAGAGAATTCCGGAGCAAAATTCTTGGAGTTTGAATTTTCGGAGTGAAAATTCATGAATGAAAAAAATCCGAACTAAAATCTGGAGTGGTTTATCTTCCGGAGTGGAATTTGGTGTGCCGCAAATCCGGAGTGAATGAAACCTCCGAAGTGACTGAAATCTGGAGTGATGAAGTTCCAAAGTGAATTATCTTCCGGAGTAGGATTTGGTGTGCGGCAAATCCAGAGTGAATGAAACCTCCAGACTGACTGAAATCTGGAGTGATGAAGTTCCGGAGTGAATTATCTTCCAGAGTAGGTTGAAACTTCACACTGATGAAAATTCTGGAATGAATAAACTTTCGGAGTGGTCATCTTTTGGAGTTCCAGAACTTTCGTAGTACTTAAATTTTCAGAGTGACTATCCTCCGAAGTTATTAAACTTCTGCAGTGACCAAACTTTCGGAGCGATTTTTGCAAGCGGAGTGAAAATCAGCGGGATAATTTTCATGGGCCGGATGTTCCGCTACTAGGAGCCGGAATGAATGCCATCAAATCGGCTAGTTGAAAGAAGTAATATGCTGGAGTGGATCTAAGCCGACTTGATGAGAGACAAAATGCCGAAGTGAATCTAAACCTGATGAGAGACAAAATGCCGGAGTGAATCTGATCGGCTTACTGGGAAACAAAGAAATGCGACCGGCTAGTTTTTTCCTCACTGGGCTAGAAACTTGATTGGCAACTCGGCATGATTGGCAACTTGGCTGGACTGCTATCTGGCTTAAGTGACTCTTGTGTACCGGAGGAAAAATCAGCATGAGTGCCTTTTGTGCACCAGATTGGGCTATGACCGGAGTGAGAATAATCGACGGAATGCCCTTTTTGGTCGGAATGAATCTCAACCGGCTGAATGCCTGGTTAGAAAAATGGCAATATTGATGCAGGAGTGAGCTACTCGTGGCGCTGGTTTGGGTGCCGGTTTTGAAGTTGAAATCGGTTTCTTGCGAGAAGAAATACCAACCAATAGCCTATGAGAGAAGATGCCGGTTCTGAAGTTGAAATCGGCTTCTTGTGAGGAGAAATGCCGATTTGGATTTTGGCACCGGCCTTTGAGCTGCCGTGTTGCCTCCGGAGTGAGAGGAAATACCGATTTAGAATTGAAGTCTGTTTTTACACCTCAATAGCCGATTTGGATTTGGAATCAGTTTTCTGTGACGTGAAAAATGCCAGATTGGATTTTTCTGCCAAAGAATATCTGAGTAGGCTGAATTGCTGTTAAAATAAATCTTGGCTGGCTGAGATAATACGATGCTGCCAGACTGAATCCTAGCAACTGAATGAGAGAGGAATTGTCAGAGTAAAATCTGAACCAGCTAAACGCGAGACAGAAATCCGGAGTGGACTTTGCTTCTGGATGGAGTGGTTCTGTACCGAAATGCCAGGTAGGGAAATACAGACCGAAAATTTGTGATAGTAAATACCGATTGAATTGAAATCGGTTTTTACACCTTCAAATGCCGATTCTGAAAATTTGCGAGAGATTTCCGGAGGGCCTCGTGCTGCTAGGGAAAATCCTCACTGAAATTCGGAGTCGATTTAAGTTCGGAGTTGGCTGTAGTCCTGAGTTGACAGTCTCACTCTTGGGAGTCGGAGTGGACATCAGCCGGAGTGTCTTTCACTGGCCGGAGCAGATTTTGAGAGCAAGAGTGGCTGTGACCGGAGCAGATTTTTGGGAGTGGAAGTGCCGGTTGAATCTGGAACCGGTTGATTGTGAGAGGAAATGCCGGAGTGGAGTGGGTCTGAGGCGCCAGAGTTGCTGCTGGAGGGAAAATCAGCAGGAGAGATTTTCGGAGTGCTTTGTGCCACTAAGGAAAATCTGCTCTGAAATCCGAAGTCGATTGAAGTCCGGAGTTGATGAGCACTCCTGAGGCCGGAGTTGATTGAAGTCCGGAGTTGTGTGAGAGGGAAACAGGTATGCTAGGACAGGGCATTTGTGAGAGAAAATGCCGGTTGGAATTAAAATCGATTTGGACTCCAAATGCCGATTTTGATTTTGGCGAGAGATTTTCGGAGTGCCATGGATACAGAATGCTTGTTCCTAGAGAGCTTCTGTGGGCCATTATGAATGGGAAATCCGAAGTGCTTTTAACCGGGCAGCTTCAAAGGCAGATTTGGATTTTCCTTAGCCGATTTGGATTTGAAATCGGTTTCAAAGGCCGATTTGGAAATTGTTAGAGGAAAATACGAAAGTGCTACTTTGTTGCTTCTACAATGAGAAACAAAGGGCGCCGAAGTGGATTACACCGGCTGAGAGGTTCTGGAGGATAACCTTGAGATTGGCATCATCGCTGGTCACGGTTAAAGCCACCGGCAATGGGGAAAGCAAAGGCAGCAGTTCACGCGAGCGCCGTGAGTGCCTTCACTCTCTTTCTGTTTCGATAGCGGCGATTATGGCGTTCGCACCTAGGGTTTACGATTTCAATCCTTCCCTTTTCTTGTTCTGCAGCGCAAATCGAAGTGGTAAGGATGGAGAAGGCTTTGTCGGCTTTAGATGTGGGCATTGCCTTCTTTGGCGATGGTTGTTGTTGCCGTTCTTCGCATCTATCTTCTCCCTTCCTTCTTTTTTTTTCAGTTGGTTGCCTGCTGGAGTCATTTTCTTGATCGGCATTTGTGAGAGGATATGTCGGTTCTGATTTGAAACCGGTTTTTTGTGAGACGAAATGTCGATTTGGATTTGAAATTGGCTTTGACACCAAATGCTGATTTGGATTTGAAACCGATTTCTTGTGAGAGGAATTGCCGATTTTCTAGGATAGGCCTTTGTGATAGAAGATGCCGATTTGGATTTAAGGAGATGTGTTTAAATAAGTCAAACCGGCTGTTTGAGAGTGGAGGTACCGATTTGCCATGTGAGATGAAATGCCGATCAGCAATCTGTGAGAGGAGATTCCTGTTTGGAATTGAAATCGGTTTTTTGTGAAAGGAAATTTCGGAGTTGATTTTGAGAGCAGGAGTGATTTTGTGAGCCAGATGCTTCGTTTCTACATGGCTTGCTGTGCTTTTGGACGGAGTGGCTCTGTCCTTGGTTGAGAAACCAAAAAGAGAGGGCTTTGAAGATGATGAGCACCGGTGAAGTGTTGTCCTGGCATAAAAGACAGCGCCGGCCACAGTAATAGCCTCATGCGACGGCGTCAGTAGCGATGGTTCCGCATGCAAACGCCGCCTGCGGTCCTCTGTCCTTCTCCACCGCACCTCATCATACAACTCACCAAAATTTCGGCCGATCTCCTCAAACTTGCCACATGAAAATGCAATACCGGCATCCACAAAGAGCAAGGAAAGATTTAGTTGCCTCGATTTGTGGATTTTCCTTTGGTGATGGTGGCAACAACGGCGGTGGCTCCTCGCGGCTCACGATCTCCCTTCTCCATTCAAATCTCGGCACGAAATTGGAGGGGAAATGGGAAGAAGGCATTACTGGCTTCAGATCTGGGCTACGCCTCCTCCGGCGACGGTGGTCGCTGCCGCTGCTAGCCTTGCCGTCTTCTTCCTCCTCTCTCCCCTCTCTGCTGCTTCGCTGCAATCCGATTTGTTTTTCTTTCTTTTTTTTTTTAAGGAGAAGGATGGGGAATGAAGCCGGTCAAACCGGCATTGACCCAAATCTGGGCCTTTCTCTCATCATTTTTATTTATTTTTTTTATTTATTTTTTATTTTGAAAAGGGAGTAGAGGCCTGTTTGACTAAAGTCAAACCGGTCGTGGACAAAAGTTTTTTTTTATTTGGTGAAAGGTAAAGTCGGTTTGACTAGTCAAAATCGACCGTGGGAAAGAAATTGGAGCCGGTTTGACTAAGTCAAACCGGCCGTGGGCTAAATCTGGACCTTTTTCCTCTTTTTGTTTTTTTATTATATTGGAGACCGGTGTTGAAGAGAAGCCCCCAGCGTTACCTCTTCTGACTAGCCCCTTCGTCCTCAGGCTAGGATTATCGCTTCAGCGAGATAGCAATGCAGAGTAGATATCAGTATAATAGATTATTATGCCTGTATGTTTTCTAGACCGGCTGCTTTCTTCACTTCTTTCTCTTGAAGTTGCAGTATGGCTGGTTGAAGAAAGTAGCCCCCACTGGGCTTTGGCTTGGCTTTCCGACTTCTCCTTACTAGGAAATCGCAGAAGATAGGAAGTAGCCCCCAGCCCCCAAGCGTCAATACGCCAATGGCAGGGTGAGTACTTCCATCATTTGTTTAGGAAGTCGTGTAATTTCTCTTGTCGGAATGCTTGCTATAAATGCCTCAGTTTTATTTTTATGCTTTTTAGTTGCAAAACTGGCCTTTTGGCCGTTTCCCACGTACGGCACCAATGTTGGGTACCAGGAATACTGATTATCATACGGATCAGGGACCACAAATCGGATCTCCTTGCTGATCGATCTGACGCGGATCCGCCCTCCATAACTTCAAACCTGAACCTTGCCCAACACAACTAAAAACGAGAACTCAGAGGTCGGCGGGAATTGTTCCGACCGTAAATAGTCCGACGCTCAAGTCAGAAATCTCTTCAAGAATAAAGATAAATGGCGGATGCATATTTTGTGGATGGAATATTTTGTGGCGTTCAACCGATGAACGACTTAAAGGTTTGCCTCTTAAGGGATATTATTAAAAGGAATCTCTTGGAGGGAGATGGAAGTCATTTGGATTGGCCCCTCAGAAATTGTCTTGGCCCCCTTTGGATGATGGAGGGCTGGCCTTCTTTTTAGATCAAGGGCTTCTCTTCCCAGATCAAGGGTTCCTTCTTTGGCCATTTCTCTCATCTTCTTTTCTGGAGGTTATCAGCCATTTTGTCTTGCCGTTTTTCTCCCGTTTTTCCTCCCTCTTCCTCCTTGGAATGTGGATCATTATATAGGCGGAGGTGGTTATTTTTCTCCATAATAACCACCGGCCAAAAACTAGCCGTGATAACCACCTTAATAAGACGAAACGGTTTGAGTAGTTTTTTTCCTGGGTCGATTATACTGTACCCATCAACCCAAAAGAAAATCTGAAGGAACCAACGGAAGGATAAAAGTGTCTGAACATCAACAGAATATAATATCGTATCAGAGAACTGTGTCTAAAGCTTATGAACGCAGGAAATTTGCAGGCTTTACTGGAATAATTCAAATGCAAGGCAATGACTTTAGTAAAAAGACATAATGAAGAAATCCTGACTTTGAAAAGTCAAAATAATATAGAGAATCCAATAGTTTACAAGGTTGGAAGCATCGTACTAATAATATATAACTAAAAACTACTGACTCATAATTCCTCTCACGTAAATATTATTAGCTTATAGAAGCAAACAGAATAATTCTAATCCCCTCTCTAGGTAATGGAAATAATGAGGAGCAAACAATGATAAATTCCTGAGGATTAATACCTTCCTCAAGGTATCCAACACAAAATGTGAGCCTATGCACTAAATCTCGAAACTTCAAGCAGAATAACCGGTCTTCTTGTTTGGCTCAAAAACATACTTAATCAGCGACTCTTTGATGGGAAGGAGATCAGGAAATTCTCTCTTCAACTTGGATGCGTCTATTTCATTATTACTACGGGGTGCGACAATCACCATAGCTTGTTCTTCCAGTGTGAAGTTGACCCACTTGAAGTTAGGGTCCATGTAGTTCTTGTACATCTCGAGAATCTCGTTGTGCCTGACAACCCCGGGGTTTGTGAAGTTCCAAATGCCCCTGAGGTTCCTCTTTGCCATCTCAATGGAAATGGGTAAGAGCTCATCCAAAATAGTCATACTGTTTGGAATGTTAACAACCTTGCTATAACGAGATATCTTAGTGATAAAGTTTCGAGGGTTGTTGAGATCAGACGATATGGGCATTCGGACCCTTAAGGTGCAAACATTGTCATATTCTTTCAGCAACTCTTCAACCTGATACAAGGATCAAACAATATGTAAGCATGGCAACGATAAAGGCAAGGCAATATTAAGCACAACTATAAAAAGTAAACACTACCATGGCCTTGGTCTTTGAATAAAAAGATCCCGTGAAATTCGGTTTGTCTTCCTCCTTAAACCCAATGCCGGAACCCTCAGGATGAACTGCATCATATTCAAATATGCATCCCGTTGCAAAATTCATCATGAGCAGCCGATGCTCTCTGCAAACATCAGCTAGTGTCAATGTGCCAGCAACATTGGCACGAATTGTTTCAGTTTTATGAGATTCACACCAGTCAACATTGGGTCTACCGGTTACACCAGCTGCATTAAAAACATGAGTAGGCCTGATATTTTGGATATCTGCCAAAAGCAATGATCTATCCTCCAAACGACCCCTTCCATACTCATATGGAATACCTTGTTTCTCACATAACTTCCCAAGTAAACCGCCAATCCAACCAGTCCTACCATATATCAGAAACTTCAAGGATTCTTTTTGAGGGGATGTG
>JAODPA010101260.1:0-21227 GCA_025585075.1 Nepenthes mirabilis | reverse complement strand
AAAATGAAAAATTTATAATAAATAACAAATATTCAAGTTTTTCAACTTTGAAAAACAAATTATCTTCATAAATTTAAAGTAAAGTACTTAATCAAATACTTGTACAAAATGGCAGGCATGTTCAAACACCCAATGATGTCATTATCATGTATCAAATCTTACAAATGTACGTACAAGCCTTTAAATCTCATTAATAATAGCAAAAGTCAAAAAGCAAGTCAAATATAAGTGGGACTAAACATTAAAGGACCTGGATAGAAATATTAAAGATATGATCAAAAGATTTGAATAACAAATAAAAAAACAGATTTATATGTACTTACCTTAATTTGAATATTATTCGAATCTAACACGAAATTACTTCAAAATCACCATCATATACCTTCTCTCTAGTCTTCCCTCTCTTCTTTTTCTTTCTTCGTCTCTTTATTTTTTGAGATTGTAGCGCAAACTGACTCAAATTGCAATGAAATCACTTATATAGATAGACTAGCACACAAGCGCTAGTTGTATACTCATTAGGCGTAAAAATAAATCAGATGCGTGCATAAACACTATATATCAACACATGAGTGCCCCTCCACCACGTATTAGTGACACCTATTCTATTAGGCAATATCTAAGAGTCACATAAGTGCGAGTTAGGCACTAACCTGCTTCCTCAAATACTTTGATTTTTCTTCTAGACACACAATTATTTTCTAAACTTCACCTAGTATAATTTAATTTTGACATCATGTTGCACATTCAAAAATCAAGTGTTACAATTCTCCCATTCTTATGAAATTTCATCCTAAAAATTTATGTACCTTATTGATGAAATAAATGTGAATACTTCTCTCAAATATCATCTTTATGTTCCCAAGTAGCTACCTTAGTTGCGTAATTCCTTCAGAGTACCTTGACTAAGAGTACCTTGACTAAGGAATTATTTTTGTGCAAATAATCTGATCTTACCTCTCTAGAATCTGAATTTTTTTTTTTTTTTTGCATATATCAAATCTTTATAAATTTGTAAAGGCTCATGCTCAAAAATATAAGAAGGATCAAAAATATACTTTCAAAGCAATGAAACATGAAACACATCAAGAAAATTCAAAAAGTTAGGATATAAGGCTAATCTATAAGCCACAATTGCAATGTGCTATAATACCTTAAACGGTTCAATTTACTTGGCTTTAACTTACCTTTTAAATTGAATCTCGCCACTCCTTTCCTCAGAGATACTTTTAAGAATACATGATCACCTATTTCAAAACTTAAATCAAATCTTATATGACTAGCATGGCACTTTTTGTTTGCTCTGGGCCACTTTCAAAAGTTTTGAATAAATTTAATCTTATCCAAAGTCTTATAGGTTACATTTGAACCTAAAAGTATACAATCAAATCTTATGTGATTAGTATAAATATGCTTGCTATGGATTTTGCATCAAATGACGTGCATGCAACATGATGATTCCTTTTTAATGTATTCTTGAAACTCAAACCGCTAACATATCAGGATGGAAAAGAGAACCTTCTTATGTAAGCAATCTACAATTCTTAGATGGCACACCAACTAATCCATTTCTAAAATAATAATAAAATAACTCGTTCAATAAAATTAAATCTACAGAGAATTCAAACCTATTAATCCAAATAATACAATTAGGATAAATAATGTCTACTACCAAAGATTTATCCATCTGAGTGAGTATCACTATCACATTATCTAAAATTCTAGGTGGGGTTGCATAGATAAAAATAAATAAATGTGTGCCACAAAAAAAAAAGTGTATAAACCTTGGATCAATCAAAACAAGCTTCAAAGATTCAAAAATTAACATATTACCTTCAATTATCAATGAATTTGCTTGAATGTCATTTGCGGTCACTACGTAAGTCTTCACCATGACACCAGGCTTCCAACCAACTTCCCTCATCAAATAAGGGCATTCCTTGATCACATGCCTAACTTGTCCACTGTTCAAACAAGCTCCAATTTGCTTATAGCACAGTAACCTTTGTTGAATCTTCCCACAATACTCCCGTGCCACTTTTAATTGTTGTGGCTTACTCAATGATACATGTACTTTGGTGGACTTCTCCATCCCATTTTCATACAGCTTCGACTTCTTATGGGATTCTCCTAATCTTGAGTTCTAACTTCCATTACTAGTATTTCTTTTGTAATAAAATTTATCTGCTCAAGGAGCAATGCCTGATTTAGCATATCTCCATATGTCTTTTAATGCAATGGCACTAATTGCCGTCAAATCATGTCTTCCAAACTTAGAAGAAATTTTCTTTCTCTCCAACACCATTTCAGGAAAAAAGCAAGCCAACTTTATAAATATAGTATTGTACTCTGCCACAATACGATTGCCTTATCTTAATCAAGAGAAGTTATTTTCCTTTTATTTATAAAGGCTTGCCGAAAAATACTTGTCAATGAACACCTCTAAAAATATATCCTACAAGATCTCCTCATTCTTCATTCCTAAAACTCTCTTTTCCATTACCCACTGATGTTTGGCCTCATTATTTAGCTTATAGGCAGCAAATTTAGCCTTATTTTTCCCCCAAACAATTAATTATATCAAATACTTTCTCTATTCTATAGATCTACACCATAGCTTTTCTAAGATCTATGAAAAGAACTATACATTCAAAATCACGAAAGTTTTGACACATTTTTAATAATTGCAGAAGTCAAGAGATACAAGTATACGATACGCGTAAAATATAATTGTACGCAGATGAATCAACCAACATGTAACATACAATTAAAATATAAGTGTAGTAAAAATATGATATTTTTGTTGACGAAGAAAAATCTCGATAATCATGGCAATCAAGTAAAACCATTTAGGCTCCACGGCCAGAAAAGTTATGCACTAAGAAAATTACAGACCAAATGGTACAAACGCACTATCCTAACCGACTTACTTCCGTCTTGTGATCCATACTAAAAAACTCCTTGAACTTGCCAATGATAATAAAATCGAACACCTTCCGATCTTCTTATCAATCTTCCTTTTTATACTGTTGAAATACCGTACACCGCTGAAACTCAGTTTCCATGCCACCCACGTCACTCACAAGGGTTTGTAGGCCAAGAAATGGAGTAGTTAATCAATTGGAGAGAAAGAGAAAAACTCAAAAGTTCAGCACATTTAGTAATTGGAGTTTTCTCTAGTGGGCACAATTTTAAGGCTCAAAATGTGAATGAGAGTCAAGAGCAGCCGTTAGAAGAATAGACAAAAACGTTCCCAGAGAAAAAGAAAGGCAACTATATATAGAGGAGCCCGAAAACTAGGTCAAATGATATAGTAGTTGGAGATTGCGTGCCACATCGCTCGAGCGCGATCTCCGAATGTTGGGTCCTCTAGATTTAGTACTCCAGCGTAGCATGAGTGAGCTCTGGGGAACTGGGTACTTTGGATTCAGTGCTCGAGAGCAGCTCGAGTGTGCGTCGATTTTGGGATTTTCTAGAATCTACAGTTGAGCTCGAGTTGAGCGTGCTTGGAGTCCGGCTCCTCTGAAATTAGTGCTCAAACATGGGTCGAGCATGCCTGGAGTTTTGACTTTTTCGAATCAGGACTTGACAACAGATCGAGTATGTCCCCAAACTTTGGCTACTACGAAAGCAGGGCTTGACCATGGGAAACAAGAGGTGGATACTGAGTGATGCCGATCGTCGAGCATGAAAGTGCCAACAGATAACCCTCAAACATGGTGTGATACAGATCTTCTAACATGGGAAAATACATCCACTAATAACCAACAATGATCATAGAATAGGCCAATATATGCTTAACAATCTCCCTCTTTGTCAATTCTGTGACAAAAATTATAAACAGAAAAAAAAATAAAATACAATAGAAGCATAGGTTTAAACACACCAATATAGAACTTGCGTATATTAAAACCTACACCTATTTGACTATAGATTCAATACAAAGAACTCACAAGGAACCAAAAGAGGCGGTGAAGCACAAACGAGCAGTTGCTGTCAATTGCAACCATGGTTGGCACAAAAAATAGAAAATGAGTAGGAAATATAGCAGGAACAAAGCATATAATGAATAATCAGACAGAATATAACAAGAGCAAAGCATATAATGAGTAACCAGACAAAGACAAATAATTAGTGTAAATAGCATAGTATATACAATAGTAAACAAATAGCGATAAACATATAAACAGTGCAGAATAACCAAAAATAGAAACTCCCCCTAACTCTCCCTAAATATAAACTCCCCTTTAACTAGACATTCCACCTTTTTTATTACGAATGACCAAAGGAAGAGAGTCAGCCGAAGGGTGCATAGTGACGTTGAGCAGACTAATTAGTACAAAAATGAGCGAAACGATCCTCCTGAGTAGAGAGTCGGTCATCAAGACACTGAAAGCCGGCAAGCATGTCAAAACAAAGTTCTGCATGAGAGACAGTAAGGTGCAGAAGGATGGACTCCATCCACTCATGTGGGAATAGAAATGAGAGAGAAAATCAATGGGCTCTTCATGAAGAAGTGTGTACAGAAACAATGTTTTGTCAAGGGGCATAGAGGAAAAGTGTGATACGGGGAAGATATTAGTCAACATGATTCGGCACACAATACTCCACACAGAGGGGTGAGAAGGTTGGTGTGAAAGGATTTTCCCTACCACTCTATGGGGGAGCCATGTAGAAATGAGGCCACCACAATCGGATGTGGACAAGACTGAGAAAATGATGGTATGGGCACGGAGAATTATACACTCGTGGTAGATCAATGATCCGACCGAGCACTTCCAGAGAATTTTTGAGGGTTTTTCCTCGCAAAATTGTAGAGAAAGAGCATGCAGGCTGATTACAACCAACAAAGTTGGCATAAAACTCTTGCACTAGGAAAAGAGATGGCGGAATTAAGTTAGTCAAAATCGACTCCCAATGCCGATCAGTGAATATGGAGGAAATGGATGGAACAAGAGAGGGTAGCTCAACTTATTGCTCTAGAGAGAGTTGTCGATGAGACATTCAAGTGTTGAAAAATTCTTTGGCATCAGGAGAGACAAACCGATCAGAGTCAAAGGACTGGTTCTTATAGGACCGCTTGCCAAAGGACTTTTCAAAGATGGACTTCTGCGGTGCTGACATCATGAATATTTCCAAAATCGTTGAAAGGAGGAACAGATCTGGAAGCTTCAAGGGTGAGTGGAGGCCGAGAAAGAGAGAGAGGAGCATCAAGACGAGGAGAGAGAGAGAGAAACGACGAGGGTTTTTTTGGTGTTGTTATTTCATTCAAGGGCATGACAAATTTTAGGTCATTTTGAGCTTAATGGTAAGTAAGATCACTTTTCTTGATCTAGATTTTTTGACCAAATTTAATAATTTTGTTTAAGTCATACACTTGATCAATTAGACGTTTAAAATAGTTGACGAGAGTCTCTATCTTTAGATTTTTCCTAAAGGTGTTCGAAAAATTTGTTACATAATAGTAATGACAAATATGACCAATTTTTTCACATCTATGACAGGTTAAGACAAATTAGGTAAACCTGGAAGTGTTCTGACCTTGCTTCTTAGTGTAATTAAAATCACTGTGATTTTTACTATTTAAGGTTCGAAAGTTTTGTGTATTAGTACACATCTTTAAAGACCTTCTTGATGTTTACTCCATGGAGATGAATGTCATACTACTTTGTCTTGGAACGAAATTAGCTTGGACAAAGACAATATTTGGGTTACTAGTAGTGTTTAAGGAATTCTTCAAATATCCCAATTCTAATTTGTTTTCGCTAACTTTTCCAAGACCGAGCATATGGCCCAATTGTTTGGACCCATTTGAAAATAGTTTCATATCATTGTGTCCAGATTCAAAATCCGATTCAAAGGTCTTAATCTCTTCGGCAAAGACGCTATTCATTTTCTCAAGTTTTTAATTTTTTGTGTCAAACTTGGATTTAATAGCAACTTTTTCCTGTTCTAATTTTGTCAATTTATGTTTCAAGGACGTGTTAATTTTCTTCATCTTTAAAAACTCCTCAAATAATTTATCATATGCGTTCTGAAGGTCATAGAAATAGGATTCTGACTTATTTTCATATTCATTAGTTTGACCAAAGAATTCTCCTAAATTCTCATCACTTTGATACACCGAAGTCACGAAAGTCACATATTTTTCTTGACCTTCTTCAGAACATCTTTTATTCTCATCCCCTTCATCATCACTTAAGAAGCATTAACTTTCAAGGCTTGACCTTGTTGTCATATATAATTTGGACATTCGATTCTAATGTGCCCAAAACCGTGACACTCATGTCATTGCATTCATTGGATATTTTTCGATTTGGAGTCTTTGATTTCACATCTATCTTTCTTGTTACTTTTAGGGGATATTTTTACTTTTATATTTTGTTGGTCAAGTGAGATTTTATTTTTCTTCAAGAATCTTTTAAAATTCTTCACAAATATGACAAAATCTTTGTCACTACATGACTCCACATCAGAGTTACGGTCTTTATCTTCTCTAACAGATTGTAGAGTAATGGATTTATTTATCTTTGATTGTGGAAGCATGCATTCATAGGTTTGACAAGATCCTACCAATTCTTCAATTTTTATTTTATCGAGATATTTACTTTCATAGATCGTGATGACTTTGGGTCTAAAGCGTTCAATAAGTGATCTAAGAACTTTTCAACTATTCTATTTTTTAAAATTCTTTCTCCTAAATTAAACATAAAATTTACAATATCATTTAATTTTACATAAAATTTATCAAATGTTTCATTATCCTTTATCTAGATTTTTTCAAACCTACTAGTAAGTATTTGTCATTTTGAATTTTTGACAAGTTTGGCTCCTTCATAAGTGATTTCAAGAATATCCCACGTATCTTTCGATGTCTCGCATATCAAGATACATTTAAATTTTTTGGAAGATACAGCATAAAAATGGCATATAGCCATTTTCTATTCCAATTACAAACATCAAGTTCTTCTTTTGACCACAATGACACAACTTTTAACTCATCGCTAGTTGAACTTCTAGGTAGTGTCCACCCAATTTGATTGCTAGCCCACACTTGCGCGTCCATGGATTTTAGGAATGTTCTCATACAAACTTTCCAATAAGTATAATTGCTCCCATCAAAAAAGAGATGAATGGAGAACAATCCACTTGTATACATCTAGATTGGGGTTATAGATCGAGGTGAGGCTTTGATGCCAATTAAAAAGAACTATACATTCCAAATCACAAAAGTTTCGACACATCTTCAATAATTGTGAAAGTGAAGAGGCATAAGTATACAATACACGTAAAATATAATTGTGTAGATGAATCAACCAACATATAACATACAATTAAAACAAAGTGTAGCAAAAAGATAAGATTTTTGTTGACGAAGAGAAACCTCGATAACCAGGCTATTGAGTAAAATCCTTTGGGCTATACGTCCAGAAAAGATATACACTAAAAAAATTAACTTATAAACCAGATGGTACAGACGCGCTATCCTAACCGACTTACTTTCGTCTTGTGATCCCTACCGATGAATTCCTTGGACTTTTCCACGGCAATAGAATCAAACACTTTCCGGTCTTCTTATCAATCTTCCTTCTTATACTGTCAAAATACCATACACCATTGGAGCTCAGTTTTCATGCTACCCACGTCATTCACGAAAGTTTGTAGGATAGAAAATGGAGTGGTTAATCAATTGGAGAGAAAGAGAAAAACTTAGAAGTTCAGCACATAGAGTAATTGGAGTTTTATTTAGTGGACGCAATTTTAAGGCTAAAAAATGTGAGCGAGAGTCAAGAGCGGCTATCAGAAAAATAGATAGAAAAGTCCACAGAGAAAAAGAAAGGCAGCTATATATAGAGGAACCCAAATAGTAGGTTAAAAGATATAGCCATTGGAGACCGTGTACCACGCCGCTCGAGCGTAGCTTGAGCGATCTCTGGGCACTGGGTCCTCTAGATTCAATGATTGAGCACAACATGAGCGAGCTTTGAGGCGCTGGGTACTCTAAATTCAGCACTCGAGCATGCCTCGAGTTCAAGCTTCTCTAGAATCTGTGCTCGAGCGCGGGTTAAGTGTGCTTGGAGTCCAGCTTCTCTGGAATCAGCATTCAAGCCCGAGTTGAGCATGCTTGGAGCTCCGGCTCTTCGGAATCAGAGCTCGAGCATGGATCGAGCGTGCCCCTAAACTCTAGCTACTATGAAAGCAGGGCTCGAGCGTGAGAAACAAGGGGTGGACACTGAGAGATGTCGATTGTCGAGTATAGAAGTCCAACAGATAGCCTTCAAACATGTCATGATACAAAACTTCCAACATAGGGAAATACGCCCACTAACAACCTATAATGATCATGGAATAGGCCAATATACGCCTAACAATCTAGATCTCCCAAAAGCACTGAGACACATTATTGGCAAATCGACCGATTGCAGTTATTCCTCCTCCTAGATTTGCAACATACTCTTCATCTTGACATTGTACCGTACCATCCATAATATCCATCATTCTTACCATCATGGAAAGATGATCTTCCTCCTAACTAGATTCAGCACCTTTTCCTCATGACATCTTAGTTCCTCCCATGTGACAAATCACAATATTTAGTTCATCAAATCATTTAGAATGCTTTTCTTATGACTTTCTTTAACATCATCCTTTATCATGATCACAATATATTAGTATAAATATAATTACATCAAAAACTTTCAAATACCAAAATACAACATTGTAATAAATAATGTTAAGCAAATTTAAAAATAATCCGCTAATTATTGTGTTCTGGCCAAACTCCCATTATCTAGCCCAATCATCAAAATACTTATGCAGTGTCTAAACATATACGTGAGAAAAATACTTACCAATAGCCATTCGTAACATTAATATTCAAATAATAACATAAACCTATAATGGACTAACTAGCCTAAGCAACAAATATATATTATCAAAATCTTCAATTCCAAAAGTATCCAATACTAGCACATTACAGTCGATAGTTAAACAGCGAAAACAACAATAAAAAAATCTTTCAAGACTCATTCGCTTCAAACCCTGCAAGAGACCGATACTTGTCAATACAAAAGATTACCGAAATCAACAAAAGTGAGCCTAAGTCCTCATTCTTCCCGCACATAACCCCTCTTTAAATAAAGGAGGGTTTGAGAAGCCTTAATTGTGAAATAAAGGAAAAGTCTTAACAGTGAAGAAAGAAAGGAATCTTAACAGTAGGATAATCTCTCGTTTAATAGTGTGTGATTGGGTGGATAATGCATGAAAAGGCTCGTAATTGGCCCACTTATTATTGTCTCTAGGTTCCACCTTATTAGCCTGAACTTCATGACCTACCTTTATTCGTTTGTTCACTCATCCGGATCTTTAACTTTTTATCTCATCAATGGTGAACCAAAGTATGATTTAGGGATCAACTTTGAACAAGTGGAAGCAATTTGTTACCAACTTAAGCTAGAATGAGAAATGAACCTTGATACATAGAATTAACTTTAGAGATTGCAACCTTGAGGAGGATTTCTTTCCCACGTCAAGTAGTTTGTGAGATATGTGATATTATTCAACTCTCAGGTAGTGTTGTACTGAGACGCATTGCACAGACAGGGAATATCAAGTTCTCTTCCCATCCTAACCCTAACGGACTTGGGTGAGAAACAACCTGCTTTGATTAAAATGTTACAACTTTCCTGAAACACTAGTTTCCTCAAAGTCAGACGAAAGTGAGGACAATGTCAAGTCATCATGCCTCTTATACCCCGGGCAACACATGTGCTATGATGGCCGGGACAAAGGGCCGCAGGCGTTCGGATAAAACAGAGTATGGGATAGAATATTGACATCCTCCTAACGAAAATACTGAAGGGCAAGAAATTACTTGGAGTTGGGTAATCATTGAGTTATGAATTCTGGTTATTTTACTATTTGTGATTAAAGACCAAGATTTTGGGTTATTAATTTAAATTGTGAGTTTGATTTGGACTGCATTTTCCTTACTATTATGCTCCACAGTTAACTTGGGATCAGTACCATGATATTGGCAATTTGTGTTTTTGCTATTTTTTGGTGCTATGAGTATGATCGCATGTCAATCAAAGACTTTCGTATGCTGAATGTCGTGCCACAATTTTACATAATTAGGATTTACTAGTGCTATATTGTAACCAGCAAACATGGCATGGTAATACTTTGTATTTTGACATCAAAAATACAACCATGTTTGAGAATTCCAAAACATTGAGAAGCTATAGCCTAGGGCGTATTTGATATTTCTAAATAACATAAGAAACTTCTGAATAGTTGTATTATTGTTGGATTGGTATGATTTTTTGAATAAAGATCATTCAAACATAAATGTCTTTTTAAAAGTATTGTAAATAGATATTACCATTCATAAACAGTATAAACAGATGCAACCATTCAAAATAGACGTGTAAAAGCCCTAAAATATAATAAGTTCATTTTTATTTACTTCAGAAGAATAATTACTACCGACTTATGAACTAAATTATCTTGCCTTTATTGAAAGTCACTACAACAATTTTGATATTTAGTGGTAAAAAAATTTGTCACACTAAAAAATTTAGTGATCTCACCCAACACAAAGATCTACAGACTCAGTGGTAGGCCTAAGAGGCATCTGGCCAACAAACTCAGAGGCTGGCCAATACTCTGCTGAGCCTAATAGAGTCCCAATTGGCTGGTCAGCCCAAGCCAACCATGGCCCAATCCGAGTGCCCCCCAATGTTCCCCCCACAGTGCCTTAACCAGGGGGCACTCCGAATATTGCCTCAAATCATAATCCTTCCAAAAATGGCAACTTCTAATTCAAAAGATCTCTCATAATAGCAACCCCAATATCCACCGCGTATAACATCTCCTCAAAGAGGAAAGGAATCCCCTTGATTATTCATGATTGCCTTAATCGGTAACTGCAATCCCTTTACCAGCTCACCAAATCTGTACAAGCCAACTGGCGGCCAGCCTTGGTACCCAAGTAAGGTCGAGTAGGTTCAAAGCCTATAATAGACCCTAGAGGCAAACTCCAAGGGCATGCCCTCATTTACGCTAATTCTAGTCCACAGACACTTACGTTCCCACTCAAACAAGCCAACAAAACACTACTTCTAAGAGTTCTGAAAAGACCACCCTCTATCCACAGAACCTCCTAAGAATTCCTTCGTAATTCTCGCCCCTTCCAATGTCAGAGCCTTTCTATGCCAAGTGCAACCTCTGAGTCAAACTCAAAAACCCACTCTCTTGTATCATTACTCATACCATTTATCCCTGCATCTTTCATCCTATGAGAAAAATTACTGACTTAAGTATCGAAGGATAAATCAAGGAGCGAGTCCTACCAATCCTTTAATCTCTTATTTTAAGTTGTGGTGTGCAGGATCCAGACTAAGGAGTACGAAGACCAAACCCGCTTAAATTCAACTCAAAGACCAGGTGGCATCCTAATATGTCAGCAATCTGAATTAAGGACGTATCATCGACGCCGTCTATGAAAAACGCAAATAAAATCCCTAACCACCATCCACATAGAAGTAAGCATGGTCAACACCAGAGTCCATACCAGCGCTCCGGCCAAGGACATCACCCCCCATGGCAAAAACACCTTTGCGAGTAGCCATGCGGAGGAGCGACCGACGCCCTTTATGCAGGTGCTTATTGACTAGGTGGACAATATATCCCAAATGCTCCAAACCCTGTGCGTGCATCGGCTAGGGGCTCCTTCCTCCACTACCCGCACTTTAACATCGAGATGAAAAAGCCCGAGGAAGAAATAATCAACCCATAAGGCAGGATGTCCGGACGACCTCATAGCCCAAGCGACTTCGAAGGATGGTGTCCGGTCCTGTTTGGAGGACTGACTTGGTCATAAAACACCGGACGATAGCCTAGAGCGGCGAAATTCTCATCACTCACATGACGAGCAAAGGCCACGGGCTCGAGAGGGGGCTCGTGCAACGTCCAGCCAACTAGCTACAGTAGCCGGTCAGTCTCACATAGCTCAGTAAACCACTCAAACTTGAGGACCTACCACAATGTAAAAAGGGTTACAATCTCCCCCCAAGTGGAGGAATGGGTAGAAAAGATATGGCGACACATGTTCAACGAAGTCACTAACGAACGCTTCGCTGATATGAGACGATCACCCTTCATGATCGAGATTCGGACACAGCCAGTCCCTCAAAAGTTTAAAATGTCGGCTCTAGAACCCTGTGATGGAAGCACACATCTGATGGACAACTTTCGTAGCCTGCTAAGCTTTTAGGGTCTGGGCGAGGTCGTTATGTGCTTGTACTTTTACTGACCCTTAAAGGGGACGCCCAAATTTAGCTTTATCATCTGCTGCTAAATTCAATCCAGATGTTTCAGAAGTTTGCCGATAGTTTCTGACTCAGTTCACCTCTAGTCGAAATGAGGAAAGGCAACCTTGGCACCTCACTCGTATTAAGCATGGGCCAAATAAAAGTTTGAGGAGCTTTCTAGCCCAATTCACCGCGGAGGCCTGTCCGATATCCTTGCTTACTGACAAGGTGAAGCTAAGCATCTTCATACCAACCATAGAGTCAGGCGAGTTTTTTAAACATCTGGGCCATAAAGATCCCAAGACCTTCCGTAAAACAGAGACCATCATCAAGGCTTATATAGCAGTCGAAGAGGATAATGATGCTAAGTGTCCAAGAAGTGAGAACCCCCTCCACCAGGGACCACCAGGCAGAAGAAATAGAAATAGAAACCACTTCAACTCCCAGGATCCGATAAAGCAGCCCAAAGCAGAGCCGGGGGCCCAAAGGAAGTTCGGATCCTTGAACTTAATCCCACTGAACAACTTCTGGACCAACATTCTTATGCAGATCCGAGATGAGAAATTTCTAAAGTGGCTAAAGCCGGTTAAGAAACCAAAGAGAGGAAATCAAACAAATTACTATCACTACCATAGATCTCTAGGTCACAACACAGAGGCCTATTGAACCCTATGGAAAACAATCGAAGAACTTATCCAGATGGGACACCTAACCAAGTTCCTTCAGAACCTAGAGTAAGGGCTCGGCGAAGCAGGCAAAGAATGGACATAGCAGCAACCGCCAAGGAATCAAGTCATGGCCAGAGTGGTCAATGTGGTGGCAACCTGGTTAAACCACTCGTCTGACCAGCTCGGTATTGCTTCAAAGAAAACAAGGGTAGAAGTTAGAAATGATATTATTAACTTTAACAAAGAAGATATGTCACATGTAATGACTCCCAACTCTAACCCTCTGGTTGTATTCATGTGGTACTATCGACTACTAATTGAAATGAATCTTCATCGATAATGAAAGTTCGTATGATTTACTTTACATGGATACTTACTTTAAATTGGGACTAAAAAATAGGCAACTAAGACCGGTCAAGTGGCCCCTCTATAGAGTGGACAATGAGCCAATATCCTTCCAAAGAACCATCTAACTAGAAATCACCTTGGGAACATACCACAGGACGACATCCCACGTACTAACGTTCCTTGTGGTCGATTTTCCTTCAATCTACAATGCCATCCTAGACCAACCCTACTTGACCGTGTTCAAGGTCATGACGTCAATCACGCACTTAAAAATGAAGTTTCCTATTATAACGGCCCAGATTTTAGAATATAGGAAATTTCAATCTTTATAATCCAGTCAATGCCAGTTGACCGGAAAAAGGTAATAAGAAAAGTAAATCGGCTTTAAGATAAAATCAAGTTCTACCCTTGCATGATAAAAAGAGGTCCGGATTTTCTCGATGAAAATCGAGTCCGGCTTTTACTTAATGAAAATCAAGTCCGGCCTTGTGAGAAGAAAACCGGCTCCTTGATGATGAAATCCAAATCGGCTTAGAAATGAATTGCCAAACCGGCCGTAAGGTATGAGATTGAAACCGGCCTTGAAGAGTGCATTGTGTGTGAAGTGAGGCCGAAGTAACTTTGTATGTTAAGGCCGGAGTAGATTATAGGTTCAAGAAGAAGAAGAAAGACCGAAGTTGATGTTGATGAAGGAGCCGAAGTGATGATGTTGGTGAAGCCAAAGTGTGAATGTTGGATTAATATTAAAGAAAAATATTAAAGTAAAATCTGGTCAACACCAGTTGACCGGAATGTGTAAATGGAGCAACTAAATCCATTGACCAGAAGCCATAATCCGATCAACGTAAAATGTTGACCGGAAGGCGTAATCCAATCAATATAAAATGTTGACCGGAAAAGGTAAGACGTGAAGAAGGCATAATCCGGTCAACGTAAAATATTGACCGGAGGGCATGATCCGGACAACATAAGAGTTGTCCGGAAAATGGGAAAGGAAGGAAGGACGGGAAAGGGGAAAATAATCCGGTCAACACCAATAGTTGATTTAAATGCTTTTAAAGAAGAAGCATGAATCCGATTAGGACAGTCGCCAGAAAATTTATGAGAATTAATTAGAAATTAATAAGAAACTCATTGGGAAATATATAACCGTGAATAAGAAACTTTTCACTGCCAATCATTAATAAGCCATCAATGAGAAACGTATCCCCTGAACTGCTAATCATTAATAAGCCATCAATGAGAAACATGTCCCTTGAACTGCCAATCACTAATAACGGTAGCCAGGCCAAGGCCTATAAATAGAATTATAGGAAATGAGAAAGAGGCACGCAATAGAATTCTAAGTAATGGAAGGCCAAGGGATTCAAGGCAAGGTAGAAGAAAAGTAGAATAAATCCAGGCAAGAATACTCACCCCTGTTTTTAAGTTTATGATTATGCATGATTTCTATGCTAGTATATCTGATATTATATGAACTTATATGATGTTATTCTGTTCCTTTTATATCTGATGCTTGAAGTATGATTATTGTTCGATAAGTGCATGTTTAAAAAAAAGACTTTATGATGTTTGGTTTTGTTCTGCTGGAAGAATGATTTTTTGTCGATTTACATGAACTGTGATAATTGTATCATTAAAGAAAAGAACTCCATCCAAAGAACTCTGGTCTTTTTATGAACAAAGTACTCCGTCCTCTTTTGAAAAGTACTCCGATTTTGAAGAAGAGGAACTCCGACCTTTACGTCTTTAAAGAAGCACTCCGTCTTTAAGAAGCACTCCGTCCTTTTGTTTTGAAATGAACTCCGGCCTTGACAAAAGAGAACTCCGGCTTTTTACTCCGACTTTTGATAATAACTCATGATACAAGAATTTCGGCTTTTAACAAAAGAACTTCAGCTTTTGAAAGGAACTCTGACTTTTGAACTCCGGTTTTAAGACAATGAAGAAAAGGCTTTTGGACTTCAATTATGTGAAGTTAAGGACAAAGAACAATGTTATATGAACATACATATAATCCGGACAGTAAGTAAAACTCTACGACTTTTGACTTTTGATCTATGATGGATGGCCATTCACACGAACCAAGAACCGAGTTTTCATTAAACTTGTTGTTAAAGATAGATGAAGGATATTAGAGTGACACTCGAGGATTTTCTCCTGGGCCATGGGAGCGGACTTTCTGGTGGCATAAGAACTATGGACTACGGCCCCGTATGCCGAATTAAAGGCATTACCTCCCGCCCTGGGAAGTATAATGAGGGGATACGGCTTTAGGTTATGGGGTTACACACAACCCGTCCTCAATTTTGTCCACTCCCGTCCGATCCCTAAAGATTTCAATGATTTTTATGAGTTTTCAGAAGACAAGATAATAAGGAAAAAGACTAAAAAAATTCTGAACTAAAGACATGATGATTTTCGTATGCTAAGTTATATTCACTTATGTATATATGTTTATGTTTTCTGCATGTGAGTATTTTATTAGGTTTTGTAGCTCACTCTTATTATTTTCAGATGACGAAAGGCTCATGGAGGACGAAATTGAGTAAGGCCTTATAAAGTGACTAGATGGCTTTGATGACCGGAGCTGATCAATGAAGAGATTGTTTAATTATTTTGATATTTTGTGGAGACTTGTAAAACTGTTCCGCTGTTATAAACTTATTAATGTTAGCATGTTTCTGTGTTATGAATAAAAGTTATAATTTTTAGTAAGCATCTCAGGGCAATTAGATCCGGCTAACATTAGAGTTGGCCGGACAAGTTTGAAATCAAACCAGTGGGCCAGCTTTATACAGTCTAGCCTCATGAGATTCTGTGTATGATTGAAAAGAAAATTTTTATATCCATTTGTTATTTTTATTTTAAGGTAAGAATTATGGGCTGACGGCGGCTTTATGAAATGGAATAAGGCCGGGCTGTCACACCTATAGCCTACAATAACGAAGAGGTACAGGGCAACTAGCACACCCGCCAAATGTACTACCTGTCCCGGGTCACCCAGGCCACTCCGGACCGACAGACGAACAACTTTGATCATAAAGACAAAGGAATTTTGTAGTAAACCCAAGCCAGTGAGCTGACCAACCACATTCCTCCACACATCAGAGATTCAAAAAAGTACGTGTAGATAGGAGGCTCACTTGTCGGACCCTTGTGAGACCGGTTGGTCTCCTTCATTTGTTAGAATTCTAATATTTTTGCATGGACTCTGGCTAACATGCCCGGAATTATGACCGAAATCATGGTTCATAAGCTAGGCCTCAATCCAAACCACAAGTCCATACGAAAAAGGCAAAGAAACAACTTCGTCAAAAAGCTCATTGCCATCTGGGAGAATGTAAGGAAATTGCTCGATGCCAGCTTCATTAGAGAAGTCTAGCTCCTGTACTGACTATTCAATGTCGTCCTTGTCAAGAAAAATAATGAAAAGTGGTGGATGTATATCAACTTTATCAATGTGAACAAGGCATATCCAAAGGACAGCTTCCTGCTTCCCAGAATCAACTTACTCATCGGCACCACCTCCGAGCATGAACTGCTCAGTTTTATAAACGCATACTTTGATTACAACCAAATCTAGATGAGTCCTAAGGATGAGAACCATACCTCCTTCACGATGGACCAAGGAATGTACTACTATAAGGTCATGTCATCTGGGCTGAAGAACGCGAGCTCCACATATCAACGACTCATAAATAAAATGTTCAAAACCCAAATTGGTTGGAATATGTAGGTGTACGTAGACGACATACTTGTCAAAAGTAAAACTATCGATGACCATATCTGTGACCTCAGTAAGGCTTTTAGAGTACTTTGGGCACACCGAATGAAATTAAACCCATCCAAATGTGTCTTCGAAGTATTATTAGAAAAATTCCTAGATTTCATCATTTTTGGCGGGGGATCGAGGCCAAGCCCAAAAAGATAAGGGTCATCATGGACATAAACCTACCACGGAACATAAAAGGCGTCCAGAGGCTGAACTAAAGGCTTGCAGTATTCTCTCGCTTCCTGGATAAATCTGAAGACAAATATGTCCCCTTCTTTAAAGCTTTGAGAGGGACAAAGACGAATGACTTCAAGTAGACGGCCGACTACCAGGTCACCTTTGAGGAGCTACAAGAGTACCTAGCCAGTCCCTCTCTCCTAACATCATCGAAAGAAGGTGAGGAGCAGTGTCTCTACTTGGTAGTTTCAGAGGCGACATTAAGCTCCGTTTTAATCAGATAGGAATCCAACATGCAGTGGCTAGTCTGCTACGTCAGCGAGACTTTGATAGGCACTGGGACGTGCTATATGCATGCCAAGAAGGTCACAATGCCGCTCTTCTCTTAGGCCAAAAAACTGTGGCCCTACTTTCTAGCACATAAAATAATTATCCTAACTGACCTACCACTGAAGAGAATCCTGCAGAAACTCGATATGTTAGGAGAGCTAGTCAAGTGGGTTGTCAAATTGAGCGAATTCGATATAGAGTTCAAGTCAAGGCCAACTATAAAAGGGTAGGCCCTGGTAGACTTTATTGTCAAGACCACGACCTTGGTTCCAAACACCGGTCACCCTGGCGATGCTGACCACCAATTTGAGGACCCAGAATGGACCTTCCATGTGGATGGATCGCCATCTCACTCTGACAACTGAGTCAGAGTGATTCTGAGGACCCTCGACATATTGGAGGAGAGATACTTATTAAAGCTTGGGTTCCTAGCTACCAACAATGTCGTCGGATTACATCTTGCAAAGAAATGTTCGGCAAGGCACATAACCATCTACAACAACGCAAAATTAATTGTCAACCAAATCTGCAAAAGTTTCAAAGTGTCGAGCCCTCTACTAGCAAAATACCTCGCTAAAGTGAGAAGTATGGCCTAGCGCTTTGACAAGGTCGAGATAGTACACATCCTAAGAGCAAACAATTAGAAGGCCAACTAGCTCATGAGGGTAGCTGTAGTGGAAAGCTCATAGCAACATTCTAGAGACATGCGGAAGGTCCTAACCTTTCCAAGCATAGAAGAACCCAAAGCACTACAAGTCTTCGATAGTGAAAGCTGGATATCACTCTACTTGAGGTACATTACGGACGGCTCCATGCAAGAAAATCTAAACAACACTAAATGCATAAAGAAGATGGCTAGCTGGTACACCATCATAGACGAAAGGTTATACCGTTGAGGGTACTCCACCCCATATTTATGATGCCTCATATCGAAGGAGGCCGATTATTTGTTGAATGAGGTGCACCTTCAACATCTATGGGTCATACATCGGGGGTAAGAACCTCGCCTTAAAGATAATGCATTAAAGCTACTATTGGCCCACGATGAAAAGAGACGCTATGGACTTCGTGAAGAAGTGCAAAAACTGTCAGATCCATGGCAGGATGCCTATTAACCGTCCACAGAGTTGAGGACCGTTCAGGCCCCTTGGCCATTTACGCAATGGGGGCTCGACATACTCGATCGCTTTTTCATGGCATCCGAGCAAAGGAAGTTCATCATAGTGGGTATCAATTACTTCATGAAGTGGACTGAAACCTCCCCACTGGCCCTAATTATCGAGCAAAATGCCATGGAGTTTGTTTGACAGAACATTATATGAAGGTTCGGGATTACAAAGATCATCGTGACCAACATAATACAATTCACCGGCAAGCATTTCACCAAATATTGTGCAAGCTTGGATATCTGGTTGGTCCACATCTCGGTCGCCTACCCGTAAGTGAATGGGGAGGTAGAAGTTACCAAGCGAACCCTGCTGCACAAGCTAAAAACCAAACTGGAAAACGCTGGAAACTCCTGGGCAGATGAGTTGTCCTCCATGTTATGGTCATACCGGACAATACTGAAGGAGCCAACATGGGGGATGCCCTTCAATCTATGCTACGGAATCGAGGTCGTCATCCCAGTCGAGATAGGATTGCCCAACCTCTGGGTCAAGGGATTCAACCCCCTCAACAACTTCAAATGACTTAGAGAGCATCTTAACATACTCGAGGAAACACGAGACCTCGCCAAAATTTGCACAAACGCCTATCAATAGTAGGTTGTTCAGTATTACAACAAAAGGGTAAAAGCTTGCCAATTCGAGGTGAAGGACCTAGTTCTATGGAGTATAGAGGCCACAGGTAAGAACACTAATGGGAACAAGCTCTCCTCGAATTGGAAGAGCCTATACCTCGTTTTAGCTATCCTACGAAATAGGGCATACAAGTTTTAAGTCTAGAATGGCAAATTGGTCCTGAGGACATGGAACACTATTCACTTAAAAAAGTATTACCAATAATATTTTACTAAACCTAGGTAGGTCCAACTTACATTATTGAGCATGTTTCTAAAAGTGCATCACATTTAATAAAACGATATTGTTAATTGTCTTTTCTTGTTTGTCCATTCATATGAATGCTTGTATGATATTGTATGAATTCGAACAACCTAAGCTACCCCTAAGTCAAACAGATCCTCATTTGCCCATTACTAAACCTCGGTCCCGTACCAAGTGGCCTATACGCGGTCGAACTTGAACTTTGGTCCCTCACTGAGCGGCCCATACGCAGTCAAATTTGAACATCGATTTCATATCAAGTGGCCCATACACGGTTGAATTTGAACCTCGGTCTCGTGCCAAGTGGACCATATACAATCGATTTCAAACCTCGACCTAACACCGAGCAACCCAGACACAACTAGATACCAAAACCTTAAGAAGCTTCTCAGCACGAGTGCGGCAACTCCCCCAACAAAGACAAGCACCGTCAGTCGACGATGGTTGATGAGTTAGGATCTAGGACGCATCAAAATATTTACATAAAAAAGACACGTTAGGATAATTACTAAAGAATTTTAAGATTTTCAGATAACATGTTTAAATCAAAATATATGTCTTTAAAATTTCATGGAATGAAAGTAAAATTAACATGTATGCAATATAATCTTAAAAAAGGTGAGCAAATACCATGTATATAAATATTTGAACAACAAATGATAAAATTTCTAAAAAGTTCACTAGCTAAAAAAAGAAATAGCCTAAATACACTTTCCTCCACTTAGATTTGCCAAATGTTTACTTAAAAATACTTCAAATTTACTTACTGTTTCTTCTTCCCTCTTCTTTTCCTCTTCTCCTTCTCTCTCCTCTAGCTCCCAAAATTTCATGAGAAAATGTATAAAATATCAATAAAAACTCCTTAAATAGCAAACAGATACACATATACCAGTCATACATAGGTCATGTACCAATGCTAATTTTAATCTACGTATAAGTGCCCATCAAGAACAATTCAAGCACCGCAATTCTAAAATAAATATACATAAGCACCCATCATACACATTATGTATGATAATTTTACCTCAAATATGCTCATACATGACTCGTGCTCCCTTCAAGTGTCACTCGAGACAACACTACTATAATCTGACAATTAATTTCTAACTTAAACCCACAATTAACTTAAGTAATTCATCAATTTACCTTACTTCAATATCATCATATAAATCTTAGAATTTGACTCCATAATGATAATGAGATTACATATGCAGAAATAATTCTATGGCCTTTAATTATTAAAAATAGAAAGTTTTAAGAACTTTGAGAAGATTAACTTAATTGTTATGCAAATATCCACATTTTATGAGAAAATCAATGAGGTGGACAAGACATTGGTATTGTTCACTTCATTACCAACCCCATTCGATCAATATTATAATAACGTTATTGTTCAAGAAGAATACACTCAACATGATGAGATCACCATTTTTTTTACTTAAAAATGAGTTTATGTAGAATAGAAGTGATGAAAATTCAGAGAAGTCAAGTGTCTTATTATGTTTGATTGTTAAAATTATATAAGGTAGGAATAGAATAATTATTCTTAGGGAATAAAGTAAAAGTAGAG
>JAODPA010101249.1:0-21229 GCA_025585075.1 Nepenthes mirabilis | reverse complement strand
GTGAAAACCAGCTTTCCTTTGAATAGTGTTCCATATGGAATGGGTGAAAGGGCAGGAGAAGAAGAGATGTTCATGGTTTTCGTCTTCTAAACCACAAAGAATACATTTATAGGAAAGGATTGGAACCCCGTGAAGGCGATCAGAAGTGTTTAGCCTACCACGTAATGCCAGCCAAAGAGTGAAAGCATGGGCAGGAATATGGGAGGAACCCCAGACTAAATTTGTCCAAATCAGTATGGGTTTGGGGGGTGGAAAAGAAGATAGGAAGACTTTGAGGAGAATGAACCATCTGGGCTCCCATTCCACTTCAATAAATCTCGATGCTCAGAATTGGGGGCATAATGGGGCATGTTTTCGGCAAGACAAGATACCTCCTGGTCATAGGGATTAGGCGATGACCAATGGTTATCTCTAATAATATGAGCAACCTTTGCATCCCAAGAAAGACCCGTGACCAGACGAATGCGGTCCGAGCAGGCCTTGCTAAGCGGACCCATAGGGTGCCAGTGGTCGTGCCAAAGAAACGTGTCAGTACCATCGCCAATGGTCTTGATAGCGTGAGAGCACATGAAGGGGCGAAGTTTCATGATCTTTTTCCAGCTCCATGGAGCTGAGTCGGGGACTTTAAGAGTCCAAATACATCGGTCCTTTATTCTTGTTCTGTGGATCGATAAGGACCAGGCCGATTCAGGGTCCTTTGTTAAGATACGCCACAAAAGTTTACATACAAGGGCTTTGTTCTGGGCCTGCAGGTTCTTGATCCCAAGCCCTCCTTCACCCTTCGGGTAGCAGATATCAGACCAGGCAACTTTTGCAATTGTCTTCCCTTCAGTAGAGCCGTTCCAAAGGAAACGCCTCATCAGGCCGTCGATCTGATTAAGAATGGATTTGGGAATAATGAAAATAGAGGCCCAGTATAGGTGGATGGACGAGAGAATAGAAGCGATGAGTTGCAGACGACCCCCAAAAGATAGCCACCTATTTTTCCATGATTTTATCCGGCGAGTAATTTTTTCGGTGAGAACATTGCAGTCCCGGATTGACATCCTGGTGGTAATTAGGGGAACACCCAGGTATCTAATGGGGAGAGAGCCGATTTTGAACCCCCAAATATCAGCTATTTTCTGAGAAAGAGATTGGTCTTTTGAGCATATGAAAATTTCGCTCTTATTCACATTCGCCGAAAGCCCAGAGAGCCAATGAAATTCCTCAAGGCAGTGCTTTAGAATACGAGTCGAATCGACATCGGCGTGAGAGAATAGGAGAAGGTCGTCAGCAAAAGCCAGCATGACAATTTGGGATGCCTCACAGTTCCGGTGAAATTTGAATTTTTCATTTCTGCAAGCCTTGAAATCAATAATCCCATGTAAAACCTCCATAACCAGGACAAAAAGATAAGGGGAGATGGGATCGCCTTGACGAAGGCCCTTTCCCCCTTTGAAAAAACCGATAGCTTCCCCATTAATATTGATAGTGTACGAGGGGGTGGTTATGCATTGCTTTATCCAGTTAATCATTTTGGGCGGAAATTTCATGAGGGTCAGGATAGAAATAATGAAATTCTAATGCACTGAATCGTATGCTTTCATGAGGTCAATTTTCATAGTGCATCTTGGGGGATCATGACCCACGTGGTACTTATGAAGGATCTCTTGGGCCAGCAGAATGTTGTCACTGATGTGGCGCCCGGCCACAAAAGCCGTTTGGCTCTTATCAACACCTTGAACAAATGTAATTCACTGTTCCAATTGAAAACCACTGATGAGGCTGCAGCACTTCACGGGTAGCCGAGCATCAGGGGTTCACTACGCCTAAGAAACCAACCCCAAAACAGGAGAGCGCCTGGGAAGGACAAGAGCATCACACCCACAGCAATTTTACCCCAGAAGCAGGAGACCTAAGAGAAGGAATCTTGGCCAGGATCCAACCACGAGGGCCGACTTTAGCACCCAATTCTCAAGAGCTGCAAACCCAAGACCAAGAAAAAATAGCCACCATTGCAGCTATACAGGCAGAGCTACTTAGGTCAAATTCTCACTCCATGCAGCACAAAGAATCCAGCTTTAGAAAACATGGAGCAGGCTGAATACAACGAGGGCATTCATAAAACTCTCCGATATTTCATCAAAGCTTGCGGCAGCACCATAGAAGGAAGCCACCATACAGCCAACGAAACAGCAGGAAGCCCATTTCCTCTAGCAACTCCAGCCGCTCTATCAGAATAACAATGAAGCATCAGCGCCAACCCCAACAGACTGCCAGCATCAGAAAGAGAACAAAGCCCCCCCAACGAAGCCAGGAGCTCAGACCACCAAGGATTCAGACCTAGGGCACATCCAGAGCAACGCAGCCAGTTGCGTAAACCGAGTGGCAACCTTAGACAACTTCAAATTTCAAGAAACCGCAGGATACCCTGGCTCTTGCAACAAAGCGGGCAAAACCAGATCCATCCAATAATCGCCCAATCAGACAGTAGCCAGAGCCGTATCTATCGTCGAAACCAAAAAAGTGACTCTCAGTCACAGCAGCCTCAACTTTTTTTTTTGGTAAGTAAGTTAAATGAATTAAATGAAAAGAAAAATACAAAGACGATGTTCTAATTCCAAGTGTTTTGCCAACTTAGAATTAGAACAACGAGCTAGGGCATACCCAGAGCATCACCATGAACTAAATCATGAACGGGTGAACAGAAAGTAGAAAAGCGCACCTAGGTGAATTTTGTCTAAAATGATCGTATGCAACCCGGTCAGACAATACAACCAAAAACAGATACAACAATGAAATTACTAATGGGAGCTCCAGCATCTTATAACCACCAAGGTCCAGAATCAGCAGATCTAGACCCTGCGCCCCATGCCACTCCGTCTCACAACGGAGAAAATCCAGTGCACTCCGTCCAATGCATTTCGAATTCTACAGTGCACTCCGGCCTTCAGGTAAGGGAACTCCATCCAACGCACTCCGGATTCCAAAGTGCACTCCGGCCTCCAGAACTCTCCGGACTCTGCAAAGCCACTCCGTCCCAAGCACTCCGTCCAATGCACTCCGGAATCAATCTGACTGCCAGGAAGGCACTCCGGATTCTTGCGCATTCCAGGCAAAGGAACGGAACAGGCAAATTGCTTTTTTTTTTTTTTTTTGGTAAGTGGAACAGGCAAATTGCACCACGGTAAAAATGCACTCCAGTAAATTGCACTCCGGCAAAAATGCACTCTGGAAAATTGCACTCCGGCAAATTTCACTCCGGCAAAATGCACTCCGAAAAATTACACTCCGAACATTTGCACTCCGGCAAATTGTACTCCGGAAAAAAGCACTCCGGATTTTTTTTTTGAGAAGTAAAAAGCGCTTCGGATTCACAGGCACTCCGGATGCAAAGCCAGTCCGACCTCATCTCACGCACATCTACTCCGGCCTATGAGGGAACAAAATCATCATTCAAAACCACTCCGGCCAAATAGCGACATATGAAGTCATTTCCTCATTGCAGCCCAGTGACAGCCAGAAACAACAGTGCAGAATCGAGCACCAAGGCAGCAGATTGACAGCCTGACCCCTCAGTCCAAATTTGTCTCAGCAAACAAGACAACCACTACAGCCCAGCAATTCATTCCAGCCATAAATGGAATGAATAGCAGAGGGAATTGCCAAGTAACACCAACACACAGCAGATGCAACCCAAATATTGAACCACCAATTGGCGACAAATAGAAGGAAACTCCACTGTATCAGAAATACAACTGATCTGCAACTGGCCAGTAACCAGGCAAAAAGATATACAACTGATCTGCATTCTTTTTTTTTGGTAAGTAAGTATTTTGGATTAACGGGAGAAAAAAATTACAAAATATATGCTTTATCTCCAAGTATTTTGACTTGGATTTAAAACATCAAATGCTAGGGCATACCCCGAGCATAAGATACATCAGATGCATTAAAACCTCTAGAAGTACATCGTACAAAAAATCATTAAACCCGCAGAGCAACTGGCGCTCAGCATCAGCACAGCACCTCCCGGTTGCAGTGAAAAAGCAGAACTTCAACAGAAATCAGCCAAATCTTGCAATTTCAGCAGCAACGCTGCAATCCAAACCGGCCAAGGAAATCGGCCAAATCGGCACTCCAGCAAATTCGAATCGGCCTTGACGGCAAGCAAGACCAATTCGGCCAAAGATCGCAGCCAGTTATGACTGAATCACGGGTCAAAGGCCAAGTCAACAAACCAACCCGGTCCACAAGCACCATGAGCCAATACTCCTGTAGCTGACCAATAGCCTGCCGCAAAATTCACCCTCCAGACCGAATGGGTGTCGCCATACACTCAACACCAAAAAGCTCCATGCTGCAGCAGACACAAGGAAACAGCAGGAAACCTCAGCAGAAAACTAGATCAGCAACTCAGGAGCAGAACCATCACCGCACCAGCAAACAATGCTTGGACCACAGCAACGCATCAGCATCAAACATTCTTCAGCTTGCCAAACCAGCAAGAGGACGAACGGATCAGCTCAGCAAACCTCCCTACAATTTTTTTTTTTTTTGGTAAGTAACAAACCCCCCTACAAACAGAGTGGTCGACACCTAATCCAATAGAACACTTGCAATCAGATAAGTCGAAGGCCAACTCGTTTGCATCTTAGCCATATAGTCCCAATCTAGATTGCACGGGTAACCCCCATACCGTCCAACTGGACAGAACACATAGGCAAAGGCTCAACGAATCCAGAGCATAGGACCCATCAAATTGGCAAAGCAGCCAATGTCAGCACAGACCAGTGAACACCGCATCAGAAGGAAAACCATCGACCAAATAAGACCAAGGTCAGCACTTCAACACCCTAGCCAAGAAATCCCTAACCAGACGAAGGCAGAGGGCTTCTGCGCTAGAACACAGGGCAAATGTTAGCGACAGATCCAACGAGTAGCACTAGAGCAAAATCTACGGATAGCAACTCCGGAAACCATAGAATGCAGCATCCATCTGAGACCGGGCAGCATCCATAGCCGATCTTCCAAAAGGAAATCGGAACAAGGACTCTCATCCCCATCGCCTTCGAGAAGGCGTCGCAAGTTCAGAGACGCCGCTCAGATTTGAGAATCTAGAGAGAAGAGAGAGGATCTCTCTCTAGAGGGAAGGGTCAGAACCAGGGATGGACCGGCGGGAGCAGTCAGGAGACCGGCCGAGGTCGGCTCCGGCGCCGCCCAGCCAAAGGAGGCAGAGGCCTGAGACGCCGGCTTCGAGAAGGCGTCGCAAGTTCACCACGCCGAGTTCAAATTCAAAATGAAATTTGAAAAGGAAGAGAGAAGCGAGAGCTGCTCTCTCTAGAACGCCTTATTAGGTGCCTGGGTGGTGGCTGTCATCCTCTTGCTGATGCTGAGATGCATTAGTAGTGTCAATGGGTTCTGCTGGTAGATGTCCAGCCGGGTAACTGATCTGCATTCCCTCAATTTGCTGCAAATCAGCATTAGCAGCAGGTCATACTGCAGGTCATACTTACCAAAAAAAAAAGCAGGTCATACTGAAAACCAAAAGTTCGACACAACACCAAACCAAGTTCGGCAGCTGTCCAATAAGATATCCCGCCACTTGCTGCAATGCAGAACAAAGACAGAAACAGCGAACCAAAAGCTCCAAGAGCTGCGTCCACCAACTTCAGTAGGGACCAAAGGTCAGCATCCATTGGTAGGAAGGATCAATTTTAGTTGAACAACTTCAACCATTCAGCATCACCAAACCTTTACAATCAGCAATGCAAAACCAGAAGCCATACACCTAATCAGATGCAACGGCAAGAGTACACCAAAGATCTGCAAATACATATACATCAGATCTACAATCCCACGGAATGCTGCAAATTGGCATCTGCAGCAAGTCATACTGCAAGTTCAGCAGCTGTCCAAACACTTGCTACAATACAGAACAGAAACAGAAATCAGCAAACCAGAGCTCCAAGAGCTGCGTCCGCCATTTTCAGCAGGGACCAAAGATCAGTATCACTGGCAGGAAGGAGCAACTTTAGTTGAACAATAATCTCCCTTTTTTTTTTTTTGGGGTAAGTAAAACAATAAACTCCCCAACCAATGCATCTTCAACCATTCAACATCACCAAATCTTTACAATCGGCAAAACAACAAGGCAGAAACAAATCCCAAGTCTAGCAATAAAACAAGCACGACAACAGGAACATAAATGCAGCTAAACCAACACTAGTACCAAACCAGAGGATCAGCTACTAGGGGTCACCTCAACTGCATTGCAAAAATACCAAAGGGCCCAGGTAACCGAACTGACATCGACATTCTAGCAAGGGAATAGGGCATCATCTCAAACACCCGAACACCCACATTAATTTCAGCCAAAACAACGACATGCAGATGGACAGGCCATCAGACAAAACACCCAATCACCCAATGGAGCACCATCCAACCATCCACGCATTGGAAGCTATCCAACAAAGCAATAGCCAAATTTATTAGCAGCCTCAACAGCCTGGGGCAAGGAGGCCCAGCCAAGATCTGAGGTGGTTTTTTTTTTTTGGTAAGTAAGTAATTTTATAAATGAGAAAATTAATAAAATCAATGTTCTATCTCCAAGAGTTTTTCCGACTTGGATTTAGAACAAAGACACTAGGGCATACCCCGAGCAAAAGTGAAACAAAACATCGATATAATGTAACTAAAAGATGGAGTAAACCAAAATTCCATCAGCAAAGCACTGACTAAGCAAAGGAAACTCCCTCCAAAACAAGGGAATAAAGCAAGATATAAGGAAACAATCTCATCATCACTAATCTTAATCGAGTTCATCATCCAGCGCAACCCGGATGAGACCCACAGAAAATCAAATGTCAAATTTGAAATTTGAAATTTGAGATTTGAAATTTGAAATTTGAAGAACACGGATGGGAAGAGAGCATCTGTAAAAAAAACCTCAATCAACTCCATCCCAAGCACCAGGCACCAAGGGAGGAGCTGCTTCTTCAGACGAAGAAACGAGTCAGCAGGCAAAAGCCTAACCCAAGCAAATACAGCTAAGAGTGGAACCGAAGAAAAAGAGTAGACAGAGAGACAAAGAGAGGAATCGAGGTCTCAAAGGATAATACTAGCCGGCAATGAAATTAATTGGCCGAAAGCCACACACATTTCAAACTTGGAATTCGAAACTCACATAGAGAGAAGCTCTGGCTTCTCTCTCTAGTCGAAAGACGAAGAAACGGGCCAACTTGTAAGAGCCGGCAAGTCGGCTCTTGCAAGTTTCTATGATTTTTGTCATGGTTTAGGAGTCTCCTTGTTTCTATGATTCTTTTCCCAAGTCAGCAAAATACTTGGGAAAGAACATAGCTGACTTGTATATTTTATTTAAATTTTAATGTAATTAATTACTTATAAAAAAAACAACTTCCAAGAGCCGACAGCCCAAGCAGATACAGCGAAGAGGAGACGCCCATTACGGACGGAAGTGGGAGAATCAATCGAGAACCACCTTCGAGCAGTAATGGAAAAGACAAAAAAGAGGACGGAGAATAGCCACCCTCAGCTTTGTGTCTCCTTGGACGGAGTGGCTTGGCTACAAGGTCCAGAGTGCCTCTTTTCCCGTGGTGGTGGTGAAAAAAAAAATATTGTCGTATAGTGACCGGAGTGTATTTTTTCCCTTTGGTCAGAGTGCATGTTTTCGTGCGCCCGGAGTGCATTTGTCCTACTTCCGAAGTGCCTTCTTGTCTCCTTGGACGGAGTGGCTTAGCTGCAAGGTATGGCTCGACGGTGGTCCTTGTAATGGTTTTATACCTGAAGATGCTGTCCCCTCTAGTCGTGGTAGGGCTGCGAACTGTTCGGGGTTGATGATGGCGATGCATAGCTCCTGTTGGCATGCGATGCTGGTTGCGGTTGGTCTTATGCCTGTGGATCGTTTTGCTGCCGGATTTGTAGTGAATATGCTGGTTCCAAACTGTCGGTTTGATGTTAGCTTGTTGTTCGGATTTAAGTTAGGTTGTTTGTTCTTAAATCTGTCATGTCTAGGTCCGTGATCTTTGATCCCGCCTGTTTCCTTGAGTTTTGGGGCATACCCCTCTTTCCTGTGCTCTAATTTCAAGTTGGCAAAACACTTGGAGTTAGGATATAGATTTATAAATTTTTTATTTCTTTTAATACAATTACTTACTTACCAAAAAAAAAAGAATATCCACCCTCAGCGAGAGAGCACACCTGAGCACTCTGCCAAAGGGCGAACCAAGGAGAAGAAAGAAACGAACCAGAGAGAGCTATGAAGGCCTGAGAGGATGAAACTCACCAGCGACGACAATAATTGGCCGAGAAAACACACACATTTCAAATTGAAAATTTGAACAGCACCTAGAGAGAAGCCAGAGCTTCTCTCTCTAGACGAAGGCTATATCGCGCCCTCATGTGGATCCACGCAGTGTCTACATTAGAAAATCTGCCGGAGCAACCAAACACTGGGAAGCTACAGCATCTGCCAGCATTAGATGGCAGATTAATCTTCTCCTACAGCCTACTGCAGAACTTTTTTTTTTGTAAGTAAGTATTTTGGATTAACAGGAGAAGAAAAAAATTACACAATCGATACTTTATCTCCAAGTATTTTGATTTGGAGTTAA
Organism: Nepenthes mirabilis; assembly: GCA_025585075.1. NCBI lineage: Eukaryota > Viridiplantae > Streptophyta > Magnoliopsida > Caryophyllales > Nepenthaceae > Nepenthes > Nepenthes mirabilis. The sequence goes on along the minus strand of JAODPA010101249.1, from coordinate 12,614 downwards.
AGTATAAAACGTTAGGGTATACCCCGAGCAGCTGGTACATCAGATAACACACAAAAATGGGTCCTCCAAGAGGACAATGTTCAACAGAAACGAAAATAATCTTTCTAATGTTACACATGATCATACGCATGAACAACTACTCCCGAATCGGCTGAATCACCTCAACAAATAAGATAGCAGCCATGCCATCCATCGCTGCGCAGACCTGCATGCGTAAGCATGCAAAACCATCCTACCGCAACCTTTGGGTCACAGCTCCATTATCGATTCTTCACAAACATCAAAATGTTGGAAACAACCAATCCGCCGCTGCTCCGTCAGCTTAGGACCAACAGTACACCAGCAACAGGGCCGTATCAGCAAGCTAATTATATGGCTTTCAGACGCCAAAAACAAGAGCACCATACAGAGGAGGCCTTCAACCATCATCAGGAGCACCAGCCACCAGCATGGGTCAAGGCAATTTCCTTTCTTCAAAGGAAACCAGCAGCCGAGACCCATCCGATTCCACAGCAAAGGCACCACGGTCCCATCAGCATTACGTAACCAGGTAGCAGAATTCATAATCCTCTACAACAGGGGCAGCTTCAAGGGCAGCTAAATTGGCAGAGCCACCACCTTCAGATCTACTGCACCCAGTACCATAATGTTCAGATGATTCAGCAGATTAATGCAGCTAGCCAGAATAGGAACTGGCTGGAATTTTCAATTAGACCTGAGCCTATCCAACTCCAAATCAAAGCTTCAGAGTACAGATCATGACCAACATCGAGCTATGCCATTGCCGTAGCATCAAAACGACCCCAGCCACATCATATACCATGCTGCATCAGCAACATGAGTGAGCAAGCCAAAATTGCCTACCGGGCAGCCGAGCAATCCTAATCCTTCAACAACCACTCTCGAATGCATTCCTAATACATCCATCAAAACTGTTGCGCTGCTGCATCCAGCAGCAGAATCCCTTTTCAAAAGGCAAACCTGCAACAGAAGCCAGCCAGGTGGAAGCATGAAACCCCAATCAACCAGCAGCAAAACCAGCAACTCCAGGATCAGCAGCGCATCAGCCTCAATTGCTGCCTTCAAGGCATGGAGAGACAAAACCAACAGAGTCTACCCATCCATCAAGCAAGAACGTCAGCAAAGCCAGTAGAAGCAAAGCATTTCATTCCAGCCGTAGAACAAAAAAAGGACAAGCTGTTGAGAAGACGCAGGGCCCTACTGCAGAACCAGGAGCCGAAACTACAGGACGAAATTAAACCAACAGCTATGCAACAGCCTAATCAATTGGTGGCACTTCAAATTGTCGCCCAATGTACATGTAGTCTTACATCGCACCACAGATTAGCAACAACTCAAACCAAGGAGGATTTACACTACTTCAATCCTGCATCTGCCCAAGCCTTGTAAACCATACTCCCAACCAACAGCATCATTACAAAGTAGCACTGTGATACAGGACAGCAAGGCCAGTAGCAGATCAGGACCTGAAGGACAAAGTTGGTTCAAACAGCAACACAAGAGCTATCCTAGTCCCACCGCAACTAGCCAGATGTTTTTTTTTAAGCCTGCCAGTAATCACGACAGAACCCCTTTTTTATTTTTTTATTTTTTATTTTTTTGTTTTATAGATGACATTACAATAGGAAATGGGGCGATAGTCGGAGACCATGCGGGGAGATTGCACCTTTGGAATAAGGCTAATAATGGTAGTATTCAGTTGTTTGAGGAGCTTTTCATGATTAAAGAAATCACGAATGGCTTCACAGATAGACTGACCAACAATCTCCCAGGAATCCTTAAAGAACTTTGAGGAAAATCCGTCCGGGCCGGGGGCTCTGTATTCGCCAATGGAGAAAATTACCGTTTGGATCTCCTCATCGCTGACCGGACCAATAAGGGATCCATTTAGAAAATCTGGGACCGTGTGAAGGATGAAAGGGAGGATGCACATGGCATCCGCCGTTCCTATAAATGGCCTGTTCCAAGAGCTCTTTTGAAGTGGTCAACAACCAATTTATGAACTTCCTCGATCCCATTCGATCTCACGGGTGCTCTATTGTTGGACTCAATGGGCCTGTGAAAGCCCATGAAATCTGCAACCTCATTCGATCTCACGGGTGCTGTATTGTTGGACTGGTCAATACTAAAGTTACGGAGAAAAATGCAACATCCATCTCGGCTAGGATTAACCCTCATTGGCTCTGGTCTATGAACTACTCTATCTCCTCTGTTGGGAGAATTTGGGTCGGATGGGATCCCAAAAAGGTGGCAGTGAATATTCTCTCCAAGGAAGATCAGGTCATCCATACTGAAGTGCTCTTCCTTGATGATAATTCCTGCTGCCTCCTATCCTTTGTATATGGTGCTAACCTGGAAGGTTCTCGGAAAATCCTCTGGCACAGCCTTAGGAGGCTTTCAAGCCTTCCGGGTGACCTTCCTTGGGCGGTCCTGGGAGATTTTAATGCCATTCGCTCGGCGTCTGAGGCCCGCGTGGCTCTTGGCATTATAAAAGCTCCATTGATCTCAATGAATGCCTCAGAGATTGTGACCCGGAGGACGTTTGTCATGAAGGTCAATTCTTCACCTGGAATGACGGGCGTGACCCTTCATCCCGTATTTTCAGAAAACTAGATCGAGTGGTCGCAAATGGCCATTGGTTTGACTTCTTTAGAAGCTCTAAAGCGGTTTTCCCTCCTGCTAGGCTATCTGATCTTTTTTTTTTTGGTAAGCAAGTATTTTAGATTAATGGGAGAAAAAATTACAAATATAATATTTTATCGCCGAGTATTTTGACTTGGGGATAAAACACACACTGTTGGGGCATACCCCGAGCATCTAGTACATTCAAAAGTATATAACAACCTCTAAGAGGCCAACTTTCTACACAATCAAGTGAAAAAAAAATACATCACAACCCGTAGGGGAGTCGCCACATAACCCCCAGTAACCAAAACTCACTCCGGCGCAAGATCACTCCGGCCCATTGCACTCCCGCCACAGGTAAGAAGCACTCCGGACCAAACACGCACTCCGGCATAAGAACACTCCGTCACTTTGCACTCCGGAAGTTTTCACTCCGGATTCTGCACCACTCCGTCCCAAGTACTCCGTCTTGCGACACTCCGTCCCAAACACTTCGTCCAGTTCACTCCGGATTCAGAGCACTCCGGATTCATGCACATTCCAGGCGCACTTCGGCAAAAGTTCACACCGGCAATTTGCACTCCGACCCAAAGCAGTCCGGAAAAATACTCTCCGCATAATGCAGTCCGGAAATTTCCACTCCGGACTTTGCATCGCTCTGCCCCAGCAGTCCGTCCAATGCAGTCCGGTATTCATGCGCATTCCAAGTAAAGAAAGGAGCTGGCAAACGCACTCCGTCCCAATCATGCCACTCCGGCATTTAGGATACAATACGGCACTCCGTCCTGATATATTGCACTCCGTCCATAGGACCACATTCCGTCCAAAAGCACTCCGGAACAAGGCACTCCGGATAAGGGACAAACAGCTCCGGAAATAAAATACTCCGACAAGAGCCATTTACTCCGTCCATTAAGAGCAAGACACACTCCGTCCAAATGCACTCCGGAAATCAATGTACTCCGGATAAGGAAGTAGATCCACTCCGTTCAAGGAGGACATGAAACACTCCGTCCATCAAGAACACTGGTTTTATAAAGGACTCCAGCCAATGTCACGCCGTCCAGAAGCACACCGTCCGGTGACTCCTTACACTCCAGCAACCCGGCAAGTTGCACTGCAAAGCCACAAACGAGCACCAAGGCAGCAGAGCACTCCGGAATCAACTGACTCACATGCACTCCGGCAAAATGATGCACTCCGAAATTAACTGACTTAATCATTCCGTCCAAAAGCGCTCCGGAACTTAGAACTCCGGAAAAGGAACAATCAACTCCTTATCAACTTTAGAACGTATCCAGCGCTTTACAGATCCTCTGCACAGAACTCCAGATGTTGAAGGCAGAAGGCCACTCCGGTCTCAAGAGCAATACCGTTCACTCCGGACAGTGAGACAGAATAACACCGGATATCCAGCTATTCACAGAACTCCGGAAGTTGAAGGAAACAAAGCCACTCCGGCCTCGAGAGCATCTTCGACCACTCCAGCCAATGAGATAGAAATTACTACGAAAAACTTCACTCAGTGCCATTCCAGAAAAAAACACACATGCCTCCAGGCTGCCTCAAGGCACCGGCAGCTGCAGGTTTTCATGCATGAGAAGTCTGATTTTTCGCAGCTTTACGCCGCCTCCCAGACTTGTACTGACGCCAGGGTTCATCAGTCGGGGTCTTAAAAGCATTGCCGTGTAGCCCAGCTAAAAAATCAATCTGATTACCAGTCAGGATACCTGGCCAATTTAAAGCCGAATTCAGCAAGGAAGAGAGGAAACCAAAAACAACCTTCTCCTCCTCTGGAGAGAATGAGGCACTATGGGTTTGAGAGGAGTCAACCGTGAAAACTAGTTGGAACGCCAACAAATAAGCATCATGGGGAAACCCATTTTCCGCCGCATCTGGGAAGGCAGAGCGGAATTTACTAAAGTTCTCAACAGTTATATCCTGCCAGCACTTGTCCAGGAAGTCCTTTACAAGATTCGTATGCTCATCAGGGGTGACTTGGAATAGTTAACAAGAGCCATCTGAGTCCATGAGCTGCTGAAAAGCCAAGTACAGCGGATCCTTCTCATCCGGAACCACATCATCTGAAACAGATATAGGAGTCTGATCGACGATCAGATCCGCGACTGGGATACTGCCATCCAGATAAGCCTTCTTGTTCACAGTGCTAGTCCCAGCTAGATCAACTGTAGAGGCGATCAGAGAGTATTTTTGAATGATTCGAGATATAGATTCAGGGGTAATATCAGAATCAACCCCTTCAAATGGACTCGAAGCGTGGGAATCAGGCGGGACCTCAGGTAGGGCAGCAGCCTCATGGGAGACCCCAGCAACAGAAGAAATTGATCCGGCTAATGAATCACCCTCAATCACACCAGACGGACCCGGAGCAACTCTAATAGGTGAGGAAACACGGGATCGTGCATCCCTCTGATCACTCCCCGTGCATCCTTCTTCCCTCGGATCGTGCAGCGCGTAAACACGGGATGTTTCGATTTAATAACTTCCTCACCAAATCCCCAAACTTTCTTTCTATAGTCAAGGAAGCTTGGGTGACCGAGACTAATGGTACTCCGATGTTTAGGCTAGTGTCTTCTCTCAAAAAGGTGAAGGGAATGCTAAAAACTCTCAATTCCCAATGTGGGGATATTCACGAAGAGGTGCTGCGCTCTAGGAAATGTCTTGAGGATGTCCAATCTAAAGCTTTCCCTTCCCTTGGGACCTGTGGTACTGAACGTTCTTGCAGGGCTGACTATTTTTCTGCATTGGCTAAGGAGGCTGATTTCCTCCAACAAAAAGCCAAAATCAGATGGCTCAAAGAGGGCGATCAATACACAAAATTTTTCTTCAAGTCTATTAGCGGGACCTATAATCGGAATCGGACCATCTCCCTCATTGATGCTTCAGGGAATCCTACTAATGGGAAGGAAGATCTGAATGAATTGATTGTTGGCCACTTCAAAATGCATTAGGGTCTGGTCGAACTCATGGGTTCGCGGAGGCCAACCGTATTCGCCCGTACTTACTCCATATCGTCCCTGAGTCGCTAAATGGCTCGCTGGTTAGGCTAGTTACTGAGGAAGAAATCCATAAGGCGCTGTTCTCCATTAGGGATGACAGAGCCCCTGGTCCTGATGGTTTCTTCTCAAAATTTTTTAAGGACTCGTGGGAGATTACCGGTCGTTTGGTCTGTGAAGCTATCCATGATTTTTTCAAGCATGGAAAGCTCCTAAAACAAGTGAATACCACGCTGATTAGTCTTATTCCTAAGATCCAGTCCCCATGCTTGGTCTCAGATTATCGCCCGATTTCCTGTTGCAATGTCATTTACAAAGTGAATTCTAAAATTCTTACAAACAGAATCAAGGAAACACTTCCATACCTGGTGGACAAATGCCAAACGGCCTTTGTGGCGGGGCGTCAGATTAGTGATAATATCCTATTAGCTCAGGAGCTCTTTCACAAGTATCATCTCGAACATGGCCCACCTAGATGTACAATGAAGGTTGATCTGATGAAAGCTTATGACTCTGTTCAATGGGACTTTATCATCAATATGCTGACACTCATGAATTTCCCTCCGCAGTTGGTCAATTGGATCAGCCAATGCATTACTACTCCAACGTACTTCCTCAACATCAATGGGGAAGTGGTCGGGTTCTTCAAAGGAGGCAAGGGCCTCCGCCAGGGGGATCCCCTATCCCCTTATCTATTTGTCCTGGTTATGGAAGTCCTCAACGACATTATTGAGGGCAAGGCGAGGCGTGATTACACCTTTAAATATCACTGGAAATGCGTAGACACTCGAACTGTTATGCTTGCCTTTGCTGATGACCTCCTCCTGTTCTCCCATGCCGACACCCAATCCACTCAAATTCTCAAGGAGTGCCTTGAAGAATTCCTTTAGTGCTTTAAAAAAAAATTGCTTGCGGGATAGACTGTTCCCTTTTTGATACTTTCCCATATCCCTTAGATATGGTCTGTGTGTATTGGATGACAAGCCGGAGTGGCATTGTGAAGCCGGAGTAGCATTGTGAAGCCAGAGTACTTTCTTGCACAATTAATGGACGGAGTGGCAAACGTGTGTTAAGGTCGGAGTGCTGTCTCTCTGAAGCCGGAGTGCCTCTGCACTCTAAAGGATGAAGTGGATTGCGTGTTTTAAGGCGGGAGTGGCATTTTGAAGACGGAGGACGGAGTGGCATTTCAGAGCTGGAGTGCTTGTTGCACACCAACAAGCCAGAGTGGATTGCATGCTTTGAGGCCGGAGTGGCTTGTTGGAGCCAGTTTGACTTTCAAGACCGGAGTGGATTCACGAAGCTGGAGTGCCTTTTGAGTCCGGAGTGGCACTTTGAAACGGAATGCCTTTTGTATTTTTTTCGTTTAATGCATTTAATTCAAAAAAAAAATCTTTCTTGCAGGACATAATTACATGGGAGTGAACCAATCCAGCCGATGGCTAATAATGCTACCTCGAACAGGCGTTCCCATGGATCCAAGAGATAATAAATGAAGACATTGTGTATGAAAGGAGCTGATTGATGCATCATTGATGCTGGCCTAGCCATTATACACATTGATGGATGCTGCATACGTGATTTGATAAATGTCTCCACATCCCTAGATATGGATTTCTGATTGACACGATGAGTTCCTTCACTCAAGAGAAGCGCGAGGCAACATTATGAATGTAATGTTCTAGAGAGAGAGGCTCTCTCCTCTCTCTAGGTTTTTCATTTTCAAATCTTCGCCTGTGGTTTCCCGGTTTTGGCGGCTTCTACGCCAGCCATGGCCGGCCCCCCAGGTCTTCCGGTTCTTTCTCCTCCTTTGCTGCCATCGATGGAAGGGTTTGGTGCGAGCAAATTTCCGCCTCTACCCGTTAAACCTTCGGCCTCCTCAAATGGCCCTGATGATGGTTTCCTGTCGCAGGTCGTGGGCTTGGATGCCGAGTGCGGTCTTCCACAGAAGCCGGATCTCCCATCCCAACCCCGTTCTGATGTTCCTGTTTCTCTCTGCTGTGGTCCGTCGAGAACGGATGCTAAACCTATGGAGTCCAAGGTATCTTCTAAATCTGTTGGCTCCTTGTTGAAATCTGCAAATGTCCATCTTTCTGCAAAATCTTGGGCTCAAGTCGCCGAGGTTAAGGGGCATCCCTCCTTTGGCTCTCTAAAATTCTTTCCCCCCTCTCTTGAGCCTGACCTTGTTAGCCCATGCCCTCCTCCTGCTGAGGTCGTGCAGCAATGCACCGAAGTGTGGGGCCACACTCTGGTGGGTTTCTTTCCTGATAAGCCTCCTCACTTCTCGGCTGTAAATGGCATCACCCGAAGAATTTGGGCTAAATATGGGATGCATCACGTTGCTGTTAATGGTAATGGGATTTATTTCTTTCAATTTGATTCTGAACATCATCTGGAGGCTTGCTTGACTAGAGGACCCTGGTCCTTTAAAAAGTCGCCTGTCTTCCTTAAGAGATGGTCACCGGGATTGAGTTTGGATTCTGAATCACTTTTGTCGGTCCCTGTTTGGATTTCACTGTATAACGTGCCTATTGAATTCTGGACTCCAATGGGGTTAAGTTGGATTGCTAGTAGGGTTGGTAAACCAATCCGTTGTGATCCACTTACTGCCTCTATGCATCGAGTGCATGTGGCCAGAGTGTGTGTTGAGATGCATATGGGTGACTCCCGACCAGCAACAATTAGGCTTTTGTCGATGGCTGCTGCTCCTTCCAGGGAGGTTGAGGTTGATATTGTTTATCACTCTAAGCATGAATTTAACAGATTTGCTAGCTGTCTTAAGAGGCCTGCTGCTAAGCCTAGGGCTCAGGTTCCAGTTGCTGCTGGGGCTGTTGCATCCCCCATCAAACCCCCATCTGTTTTGGATGTGTTTGTGGAAGAAGTTGTACCTGCTGTTCCTGCTGCAGGGCCAGCTCCTGCTCTGGATGCCTTACCTGTACGCTCCCCTGCTGGGACTTGTGAAATTGATCAGATTGTCGGGCCCCTAGATGAGGCTCTTCCTTTGGGGATTAGTGGTTCGGATTATCAGTTGCATCTGGACCGTTCTTATGAGGATTGTGCTAATATGCCTTCTTCTGCTAGTTGTCCTAATGATCACCATTTGCTGGATGGTGCTGCCTCGCTTGTAAATGATGCAGTGCCGGTGTCTGAAGCTGGTAATCATAGGGAGTGCAGTGTTGTAAATTATGACTTCCTCCCTGATACTAATATCCACCAAATGGTGGATGCTGCTGATTTGGAGTTGCCCCGTATCACCCTGCCTGATTTGGCCCCAGGCCCTGGGCTCCAGTATGAGTTTGGCGTGTATGGGGCAGCGGCTATTTTGGGACCCAAAGCGGGTCTTGTTACTGATTTAGGGGCTTCTATGGACACCTGCTCCTTGAAATCAGATAGGTCTCCTGTTGGAGTTGAAGAACTGCCTGCAAGGGACTTGGCTTGTACGAATTGCATAACTTCTGGGTTTGATGATTCTACTCCGGTGTTGGCTCCAATATCCAAAGATGAGATGCTTGTGGATCAGGCCTTGGATCAGGCCTCATTCTTAAAGAGGGTGCGATTTACTCCTGAGACCTTGTCTGCTGAGGCTCACAGCAGTGCTCCTCATCGCAGGATGTTGGCTCCTTGCAGTGATATTTGTCATCCAGTCAAATTCCGTAAATCCAATATTGGAATCTTGGCCTCTGAGGACATCCTTGTGGATGATGACCCCAATCCTGGTGCTGCTATTGAGTGCCATGACCGGTCGACTCCTCCATCTGATGGAGAGTCTCCGGAGATGGAGCCTGTGGCTGTTATTGATCCGGATATCACGCCCAGCCCTATCTCCCGTATTCTAAAAAAATACGTGGGTAGCCCTAATCCGGCTAAGAAAAAAACCCAAAGTAAGACAAAGCCATGTAAATCTAAGTGATTTGCAGTCGGTGCTCATTTGGCTCATTACAAGGCTGGAGTGGCATGAAGTCATGCGTGTTTAGAAAGCCGGAGTGATTGTGGTGCTGGATGAGGATGCTGGATTAATCCTGGATCCAGTTTGGTGAATTTGGTTGCATGGCTGCTGGTAGGTCTGGCTGTGTTGCTGATTTTCCAGATTGTATATGTCTGTTATGCACTTTTCCGGAGTAAAATTTGCCGGTGTGAAATCTGCCGCAGTGCATTTTGCCGGAGTGGTTTTTCCGGAGTACATTTTGCCGGAGTGCAAGTTTCCGGAGCACCATTTTCGATGGAGTTTTAGGCCGGAGTGGTTTCCCTCTTAGGCCGGAGTGTTGTGGTGAGTTGAGTCCGGAGTGGCTCTGCTTGAATAGTGTCTGTGAACTCGGTGGGCTCCTAAAAAAAAATCCGGAGTGTTTTTTTCACCGGAGTTCAATTTGCTGGAGTGAATTTGTCCGGAGTACATTTTTCCTGTGTGCCAGTTCCGCTCCTCGTGTAAGCCGGAGTGATTGGGACGGAGTGGCTTTTGCAGGACGGTGTGCTTGGGACGGAGTGTTACACATTCCGGAGTGGTAAATGCCGGATTGCATTTTTGCGGAGGGAGTTTCCGGAGGGCGTTACTGCAAAGTGACGGAGTGATTCTTTTCCGGAATGCATCTTGATCCGGAGTGCTCTTTGCGTTGGGAATGCAAGGTGCCGGAGTGATATTTGCCGGAGTGCGTTTTGGTCTCAGGGGGTTGGAAGCGATGCTTCCCCTCTTGGTTGTCATTTTGACGGAGTGGTTTTCCAGAGTACATTTTGCCGGAGTGCAAGTTTCCGGAGCACCATTTATTCGATGGAGTTTTTGGCCGGAGTGGTTCCCTCTTAGGCCGGAGTGATGTGTTGAGTTGAGTCCGGAGTGGCTCTGCTTGAATAGTGTCTGTGAACTCGGTGGGCTCCAAAAAAAAAACCGGAGTGTTTTTTGCCGGAGTTCATTTTGCCGGAGTGATTTTGTCCGGAGTACAATATTCCAGTGTGCCAGTTCGCCGGGGTGATTGGGACGGAGTGGCTTTTGCAGGACGGAGTGCTTGGGACGGAGTGTTACACATTCCGGAGTGGCAACTGCCGGATTGCAGTTTTTGTGGAGGGAGTTTCCGGAGTGCGTTTTGCCGGCTTGCAATGTGTCAGAGTGATTCTTTTCCGGAGTGCTTCTTGATCCGGAGTGCTCTTTGCGTTGGGAATGCAAGGTGCCGGAGTGATCTTTGCCGGAGTGCGTCGTTGGTCTCAGGGGGTTGGAAAGCGGTGCTTTCCCTCTGGGCTGTGTTGTACTGTTTTTCATTCTCTGTTGATTAGGTAGAATGTTGGCCTCTCAGAGGCGTTGTGTACCTTTAAATGTACTAGTTGCTCGGGGTATGCCCCAACAGTTAATGTGTCATCCCCAAGTCAAGTTACTTGGCGATGAAACACTAAATTGTTTAGGACTGATGTCATTGGTTTAGGGGTCTCCCCTGCTTCTATGTTTCTTTCCCCAAGTCGGCAAAACACTTGGTTAAGAACATAACTCTTTGTACATTTTCTTTAAATTTAATGCAATTAATTAATTACTAAAAAAAAAAAAAGTTCCTTCACTCAAGAGATCCGCAACGGTTTAGTTATTTCTTCGTAACCTAGATAAGCATTGCTTTTCTATTTTTTGTACGTTTTCATGAATTGATTTATGGTAATGCTCGGGGTATGCCCTAGCGTGTTGTTCCACCTCTAAGTTGGCAAAATATTTGGAGGTTGAACATTGTTCTGTAATTTTTATTAAATTTAATCTCATCTTACTTACCAAAAAAAAGCCTTGAAGAATTCCATGTATCCTCAGGTATCTCTGTAAACCCGAATAAAAGTGAAATTTTTATCTGTTCAAAGGACGCTTCCCTCCACCAGGACATTGCTGCTATCTTGGGGTTTAAAGAGGGCAAACTCCCCATCAGATATTTGGGCGTCCCCTTTTTAACCTCCCGTCTCTCAGCTTCTGACTGCAAATCTCTCACAGACAGGATCACCAGGAGGATCACCTCCTGGAAAAATAGATGGCTATCGTTCGGGGGACGGCTGCAACTGGTGGCCTCCATTCTATTGTCCATTCATCTTTACTGGTCCTCCATGTTTATTTTGCCTAAGTCCACTCTTAAAGCAATTGACTGCCTCTTGCGCCATTTCCTCTGGAAGGGCTCCTCTGATGGTAGAGCAAATGCTAAAGTGGCTTGGAGTGATGTTTGCTACCCCAAGTTCGAAGGGGGTTTGGGCCTCAAAAACCTAGTCGATCACAATAAAGCTCTAATATGCAAGCTTCTTTGGCGTCTGATCTCCAAAGGCCCAAATTTTTTTTTTGGTAAGTAATTAACTGCATTAAAATTTAAATAAACTGTACAAACAGCTATATTTTTTATCAAATGTTTTACCGACTTGGAAAAAGAAATATAGAAAGAGGGATTCCCCTAAAACATGACACAGGAGTCATAAATGAAAGATTACACAATTAGAATCGGCTATTAATACTCAAATCCACAACTGCCAGCAGAACTGAATAGGGGGACGCTACTTCAGCAATAGGCGAACCCTGCCACATCAGCATATCCACCTGTAGAGAGCAAAGGAGCACAGGCCACTCCGTCCTTCCTATTGGTGAAACAATGGGACTCCAGAAATGATCGCAAAGTGGTCACTTCGGCCAAGAATATCCACTCCGACCAAGAAGAGCATCAAGCACTTCGGCCAGCAAGGAGCACAACCGACTCCGTCCTTCCTTTTAGTGAAACAAATGGACTCTGGAAAAATTTGTAAAGTGGTCACTCCGGTTTTTAGAACACCGAAAAAAGTTGATCCGGCTTTAGGAGCTCTGGATAAAAGGAATCAGTCCGTCCTTAAGGGCTCTGGAAAAAGGCGCTCAGGCTTAAGAGCTCCGCCCAAGAAGAGCTCCGTAAAAGAGTGATCCGACTTTCAGCCACACGGGACAAATGCACTCTGGCTTAAGGAGCTTTTTTTTTTTTGGAAGCAGGG
>JAODPA010101238.1:0-21236 GCA_025585075.1 Nepenthes mirabilis | reverse complement strand
CTATTTCAACAATCAAATATAAAAATAATAATTTCAACTATTTTTATCTTATTCTATCACTGGAATAACTATTTTATTTTCACATTATTCCATTTCAACAACTAAATGTACCGTTAGTGTTTTCACACCTTTATCATTGTTCTATTCAAGTGGAGAACCTCCTTTGCTCATTATTTCTACACCATTTTGAGTGTTCAACCGGAAAGAGAGTGAGCCATGAGAGGTGGAAATAGAAAAGAAGGTACTTTGGGCGAGCTTTCTGCCTCTTTCCTTGAACAAGTTTTTTGGTGGGAACATCGTAATTCATTTTTATTGCAGTAAGTGGCCGTTCGTATTTACTATCTACTATTTTTACACGATTTGAGACAGACGATATTCCTAACTCCTCACAATATTACACATCTTACAAGTAAAATATATACTACTATTGGACATTTATTCTAATTGGAATTCATGAGATTCTTCTCGTTATATATTAGATCCAATTGGGAAATGACATAATAAGAAAAATATAAGAGACATATGCTTATAAATCTATTTTTTTATGCCTTAAAATGTAAGATGTAGATCTATTTACATTTGCCCATAAGATAAAATACTATTTTGATGCATGATAGGTTGTTTGCATAACATAAATGTGCTCAATGATTTTTTATAGGAAGATTGAGGGAACTCTTTTCCTTACCCTCTAAAGGAATTAGTGCAATATCTAAAGTAAATTAACTTTGATCCCTTCCAGGAAGTGGCTGGGTAATTGCAGTCTATTAAATTTTTAATACCTTAATTTGCTGATCCTGAAGTTGGAAGCCTAAACTGGCAGGGTTATTTCTTTTTCTTATTTTCCTTTTGTATGAGACATTGTTGCAATCTAGTTGTGAAAGGATCTGATTCGGTGGAAGCAGGCCAACCATGTTGTAACTCACTATTATGTAGTTTTTCTTGCAAGTAAAAGCATGCATAATATGTAAGGATCTGATTCAGTGGATGCAAAGTCAATCATATAAGAGTTCAGCAATCCATCTCAGTATGTTGCAAATAGAGGCATTAGAATATGCTTTTCGTGTTATGCAGTGAGAAAAAGCTTAATCATTCAAGCTACACAGAGCATTCACTGTAAAATAGCTTTGCTCTTTGATGTATTTTTCCTCTGATCATCCATTGTAGTATATCATTTACTGAGAATGTTGAAGAGCATTCACTAATCCAGAGAAGACATCACCCATCATGTACATAATAACCTCCCTCTTCACTCAATTGCAAATTAGTTTCTTATTTCAAAAGTGTTAGATTTTTCAAGTATCAGGTCAATCCAAGAGTATTTAGAGTAGTCATCTACAATTACTAAGATATATCTTTTACCACCTAAACTCTCGATCCTAGAAGGTCCCACGAGATTCATATGAATCAATTCAAGATGACACAAGGTGTAAATATTACTTAATGATGGATGACTAGCCCTAGTTTGTTTTTCAAATTGGCAAGAACCGCACACGTGATATTTGACATTAGATAATTTTAAAAGCCCTTTAATATAATTTTTTTAGAAATTTTAGATAAAATTTTAAATTTTAAATATCCAAGACATTGATGCCACAATTCGGTAGTATTGATTTTTATAGGATGGCATCCTAGTACAAGGCCAGGCTCGATACCATATAGATTATCGGGAGTCCTTTTATCTTCTAACACTAGAGAGCCATGTGTGTCACAAATACAGTACTTGTCCTAAAAAAATCTGACTTCAAAATTTTCATCATAAAATTGATTAACGCTAAGGAGGTTAGATTTTAATCCGCACACATATAAAACATCATAAGGCTTTGAGAGTATAGAAATATTGATCTGCCCCCTACCGAGAATGGGTGCCCCAGCTCATCATCAAAGACTACCGTCCCATTGGAATAGTAAAAAAGAGACAAAAATTTGGAGCATCGATTATACAGATACCACAATGAATGGTTTTAGGCTTTTAATGTAATGTGGGCAACTTTACACGAAAAATTGTTAAAAGACTTTTTTAGATCATTCTTCTTAATCCATATTTTTTTTCCTAAATTTACTTTCTAATTTAGCTTTTTTACTTATTCATTCAGCTGTCGAATATAATTAACAAGTTTTTTATTTTTACGCATTGTCTTTGGTTATACAACAGATTGATAGTATAACAACAGAGACAAATGTGACCAATTTGCCTACACGCATAACAAGTAGGCACAGACTTGGGGATAGAGTAAGGTTTCCTTGATTGATTTCTAAAGTAAACATTTTTTACATTTGAGTCAATCAATTGATTAGTTTTAGTAGGTTTATTCATCATCTTGTTGATATTAGGTTTAGGCAAGAAGTTTGAACCATTTCTTTTCTCTGCATGTTTAAGCATTGATTTAGTAGTTTTAGGTGTGCTTATATTTTTGTGTGGAATGTTTATAGTCGGAACAAAAATCGTTTTTGAGTGCTTACCCTTTTTGGAGGTGTTTTCTACATATCCCAAACCTTTCTTGTTTTATACTATCTTCCCTCATCCTAACATATGATCAAACTTTTTAGTACCACTTGAAAATTTTTTAAGATCATTTTTAGCATTTTTGAGTTCTAATTCTAATGATTTGATTTTAGCATTTAAGGGGTTGTTCAACATTTCAAACTCACGATATTTAACCATAGTATGTTTCAATTTGGTTTTGAATTCGGCTTTTTCTTTTTCTGTGTTTTTTAATTTTTTGTTTAAAAATTTATTAATTTTCTTTACTTTTAAATATTCCTTAAACAATTTGTCGTAGGCTTCTTGAAAACCATCAAAATCATAATTGAATTCTTCATGAGAAGAATCAGATTGCTCTAGTTGCTCGCTAGTGGCTTCAACATCACTTATGATGGATGTCTTGAAAGCCACATAATTTACCTTATTCTCTTATGAGGATTTTTCATTATTGTTTTCATCATCTTCATCATTTGTTAGGGACAAATTTAAGACTTTTTCTTTCTATCTTTTAAAGTTAAAGCACTTAATCTGAATATGATCGAAACCCTGGCATTTATAACATTGGATTCTTGGAGATTTCTTATTCTTTGTGTTTTTATTGTTTTTATCTTTATTGATGGAATTATAAGTCAAATCATTTCTTTTAGAAGTTTGTTTATTACTTTTATTTTTGAAAATTCTTTTAAAATTTTTAACAAATAAGGCAAAATCTTCATCGTTAGATGACTATTCATCGGAGTTATGTTATCTCTTGTCCTTAACAGATTTTAAGACACTAGCTTTGTTTTTCTTCTATGGAAATGCATGCTCATAAATTTATAAAGAGCCAACTAGTTCTTCTATTTTTAATTTGTCAAACTCTTTACTCTATTCTATTGCAGTGACTTTAGATCTAAATCGTTCAGTGAGTGATCGTAAGACTTTTCAGATAATTCTATTATTAAAAATTCTTATATCTAAATTAAACGTAGAGTTGACTATATCATTTGATTTCGTATAAAATTTATCAAAGATTTCATCATCATTCATCCTAATTTTCTCAAATCTAATAGTAAACATTTTTAATTTTAAATTCTTAACAAATTTGGTTCATTTATGGATAATTTTAAGAATGTCTCATACATTTTTTAAGGTCTCACAAATGGAAATACATTTAAACTCTTTAGGGAATACAACCATAAAGATAGCGTGCAACTCCTTACTATTTCAATTATAGGCGTTAAGTTCTTTTTTTGACCACAAAGATAAAATTTTTGGCTCATCGCCCATAGTGCTTTTGGGTGGTGCTCAACCAAATTGAATATTAATCCAAACACGTTCATCTAGAAATTTTAGAAAGGCTTTCATATGCACCTTCCAATAAGCCTAGTTGTTCCCATTAAAGTAGGGAGGAATTGAGAGCGATTAGCTAGTATGCATCTAAATTAGGATTATAAATCAAAGTGAATCTCTAATACCAATTGAAAATATATAGTCCCAAGGCAGAATTTGTTTCGACCCCTTTGTCAAATTACAGAATAAACAAAAATATAAATATATAATACACGTGAAATATATTTAAATCTAGATTAGTCCAATGATAAAAAGCATATAATAAGCAATAATAATCAATGCACAATTTTGATGACAAAGGAAAATCTTAATAATTGTGACTGAGTAAAACCCTCTGAATTTCTATGGTTAGGAAAAAATACACTAAGAATATCAACTTACAAACCGGATAGTATAAACGCACAAATTTAGCCGACTTTCACCCATTTTATGACCCCTACCAAATAACTCATCATATTTGCCCGTAACAATAAAACCAAATACCTTTCGATCTTCTTGTCAATCTTCCTTCATGAGCTATCAAATCTCCGCACACCATTGGATCCAAATTTTCACATCACCCACGTCATTTACAAAGATTAATAGACAAAATATATATATATAATAAAGTAAAATAAAGTGGGAAAACTTTGTAACGACAGCACAATAGTCAAGGATAAGTTTTCTTAAAAGGACCAATTAACAAGTACAAAAATGATGACTCTTTCGCTAAAACCGCTGTCAAAATATTTTTCCTAAAGTATATAACACAAAGAGAAAGACGGCTATTTATAAAGTAGCTTAAAAACTAGATTTAAAAAATTGACCGTTTGGAAAAGCGCACCTTGCCCTCGAGCGTGCCTCAAGTGCTCACTCTAGGGAAATGGTGCTCGAGCAAAAATCAGGCACACCTTGAACGTGGACACATGGGAAATGGTGCTCAGGCGCTAGGCAGACGTGGATACTAAGAATTACGCATCGACAAATATCGGGTATGAATCTGATGTAGATTTTCAGAACAATGATAATTTTGGGAACGAACGACCATACACGGTCACAGAATATACCAATATATAAATATGCCTAACACACCTACATATGAAAACGGAAGCAAAACTAATTTTAATGTTCCGCCAAATGTCAAAAGTTAAATTGGAGTTACAAATTCTGCTATCGATTCTTCCACCACCCACCCCTAATTACAACACATCATTTCACATCGACAACAAAGCAAATCACCTTATTTCATTTTGACAATTTACCACTTCGACCAGGAGAGAACTCGCCCTTTGAAGACAATGTGGAATCAAAGCCTTTGTGTTTTAGCTTTTTGCCAAGTTCAATCTTTCTCAGCTGCAAGGCTCATTCAGCATTGCACGTCTTCGGCACTGCTGAGCCTCACAATCGGTGCACTTCATCTCGCCAACCTCTCAACGAAAGTTAGTACAGGTATTCATACCATTTCTCTCATGTTGAGTTTCAGCAGAAGGTACCTACTAATCCATCTCAGGCCCATCATAATCACTGTTCAGGTTTAAGAAACCCGACCTTTATCTCCCAGCTTTTGTTCTGTAAACTCTCTTAACTGCGTTTGATACTTAACTTTAAGCCATCTCAATTCCTTCCTTATGTCATTCTCATGATCATGGGCGACACTGCCAGCAGGGGAGTTATATGGTGTGAGAGGGCTTTCGTCCATTTTCCATTCCCTTTGATCGAACGATTCACGAGCTCCATCGAAGCAGACGCTAGTTGATCCTTGTGAACTCGAATAAGGCCCATCGTGCTGAGCCCGGATATCAGCATACTGCATTCCATCTGCTACACTCTGCTCGCTCACTCCAACTTGATAGGTGATCTCCTCGAAGCGTCCGTGAGTGTCAGAACACCCGGCCCCCAAGCCATTAAGAACTTCAAGGCACTGGGAAGTCGGATTATCTGATGAGACATAATCTTCAAGATAATCATTGGAAGCACAATTGTAATGTTTTGAAGCTTCTTGCACGGTTAGCGCTCTGTTCCAATTCGGCACCAAAGAAGCAAGCTCTCTGTCAATCATTTCAGCTATTTTTGTCGCATCTTCGTCAGTAATATCCAATTCTGCAACCATTTCGGTTGCAACACTCATAGCTGTGTCAGTCTCAATATCAAATGGGAAATAGATGTTTCGTACACGACCTGCAAACGGAAGCAAAATGAAGAAGTTAACATCCCAATTTTGATCATACCTTTACAACATTATTAAGCTGTTACTGGGATTTCCCAACTGTCTAAGCTTTCGGTATAATATTAGAGACCCTTTAATCCTGTGAAGCCCTATTTCTCAAATGTATGAACTGAAATGTCGGCTAATATATATCGCTGTTGACTTTTTAATAGCAATATTTCTATACAATGATGAAATTATTGTACATTACCATCATAGATGTAAATATCTGACGATATGTATTGATATTAGGCCCACTTGTTATCGATATTTTCTAATATTATGAAAATATTACGATATATTGCCACATAGGCAAAATATCACGATATATCGATCAATATTCAAAATACAAGCTAATATACAAAATACCAACTAATATACTCAATATTTAGCTTATATATCAGTTGATATAACCCTATTAGCTTACGATTTTCAAAAATCTTTTTCTTCCGATACATTCAATAATGAAACATATTATTCAATATGTCCAACATAGATACAACCACAATTAATAGATACCGATATTTTCATCTATGGTCACCATATATTCAAAATATTGATTGATAAACCTAATACGATCGATATTTTTCCTTGATTCATTAGGTTCTTTGAACAAAAAAAAAACCACAATTGCGTCCAATTTGTTTGATACTAAGATATATTGCTCAACACAGATACAATCGCGATTGATGGCAATAGTGATATTTTCATCCATGTCATGTTTTAGCAATGATAAGCGGTGAGGTTGTGCTAGGTTCACATTTTAAGCCCAATGGGTTGCCAAGAAATAAAAACCTTTCCTCAGACTCTAAGCTTTTAGGATGAATAGTTCCTCACTAAAATGACCCACTAATTGAGAAAGAAACAACCTTCTTTATCAGCAATTATGAGCCTCAAGAAGACATCACCATCTCCTCTTCTCTTCCCCATGATGCTGATGACAACATTTGTCAAACATTCTTCCTTCACATAGGTAAATAGACCAGTTTCACTTGCTCCAAACTTCAAATCTTTGTGGCCCAAATTTCCATCAGGTTCATAACAAATATGATTAGAGTAAGCATTAGTCAAACTATAGCTCTGGTTGGCATCATCGACAGGCACTCGCACGAATGGAAAAATTTTGTGAAAATCACACTCATCGGTAATTGGCTGTGAATCGAATCCGATATTATCTATTTGGAGAAACGTGTCCTTCAGAAGCTCGCTTGCAGGCAACCTACAAGACAAGGTTGCCAAGCATTTCTCAACAAATTGTCGAACCTCAGGATCTGTCACTCTGTAAAGAGCATTTGGCTTCTTTCCCTACCAAAAAAAGGGTCGATTATAAAGCGAGCTGCAGAAGATCAGAAAGAGGAGAGTTTTGGGGTCGTACAGAAATGACTTTCTTATAGATTTGAGCTGGGTGCGTGCATTCACTGTATGGATACTCAAAAGTCACCATTTCTAAAACACACATCCCAAAAGAGTAGATGTCGACTAATTCATTGTACTGTTCTGCATAAACCTCTGGAGCCATGAATTCCGGGGTACCTGAAGAAGTTGAAAGAACCCAAGAAATTCTTAAAACACCATTGCAACAGCTCTCAGCTAAATGATTAAAAACCGTGGTAATGAGAATGGATGAATGATAACTTCCCTTAATCTATCCTGAATGCTTAAAGCAACAAATGATTTGAACTTATTAGGAAGAAACTGTGTTTCTCTCCTTCTTAGTCTCCTAAATTTTAGCCTATATTGAAGATTGGACATTTTTTCACTTTGATATGCAGGGAGTGGACTAGCTTTCGTCTTAAGAAGGGGTCTTAAGAAGGGGTGCCACGTCACAAAGGGTGCCAAAGTGGCCAAGCCTGGGTGACTGTTTACTAAAAACACGGGCCTTGACCAAGTCATAAGACCATGTACAAGGGCTAATGCCTGCTAGTGCCAGAAGGTCAAGGAAGCCAGTAACCTAATGACTGGGGAACCAGCGATCGATGCCCCCTCTCTCTTTCTATGGAGGAGCGTAACGTCTTGATTATCAAGAATGTGGAGTTACTAAATGACCAATAAAGTTTTGACATTCATAAATTAAACCATGAACTGAACGATTTATTACATGGGCCAAATTCAAGGAAAAAACCAACATATAAACGTAACTATTTTCATCCGCTGGAAAGAGCCAAGATTCTGTTTATCACATAACTTCCATCCAAATCGAACCTTTGTATCATGATTAAGGATATCCACGCACGATGAAATTACTAAATATAGAACCAATATTTGATAAATCTCAGAATTTCGACCAATCAGAACTCACCAACACAATGAGCAGCATAAGATTTAAAGAGAATTGCAGCTAGTCCAAGGTCACCAATCTTAACTTCTCCTTGGTTCCCATTGATGAAAATGTTATCACACTTGAGGTCTCTGTGGATGACTGGAGGGTCATGGCTATGAAGATAGAGAAGCCCTTCCAAGATCTGTCTACACCAATGTTTGACCGCTCTTAGGTTAATTTTCTTGTGTTTTAGCCTATACCTACCAATGAAAATGAAGAGAAATAAAAAAAAGACACCCACATTACAAGTTCAAAAAAAATCAAAAAAAAAAAAAAAAATCATTGAACCAAATTAACAAACAGAAGGTGCGGGTACGAGTACTCACTGTCTCAGAGTACCAGATGTGAACATTTCTGTCACAAAATTGATGTTCTTGCGAGTAGCATCAATCCAAGATGTGTAAAATTTCATGATATTTTTGTGCTTCAAGGTCTTGAGCAAATGAATTTCGCTGTATAGCCTTTCAAGATCTTCAGGCCTTTGAAGGAAATCAGTAAGCTTAACTTGGTTCCAAGCTACCTCTATTCCTTCATACTCATCAAAAGCTCTGTACCTGCACCAAAACCAACATATAACCCGCAACAAAAAAAAGTACTTCAATCTGAAATCTCTGAAATGCCCAGATAGAAAAGGAATCATATAATCCAAAAAAGTTTAAAATATTCGTAAAATTAAGCAAAAGAGCAGGAGAAAATTGACAATTAGAGGTGCTTACACAGTCTTCGAAGCTCCTTTTCCAAGGATTTCGTTGTACTGCAAACAAAGCAAACTTAAAATCAAGCAAAAGGAGGAGAAAAATGGAAGGAAGAGACAGAGAGAGGCCTACTCTTCCATATCTTCCAGTAGGATCAACTTCAACATACTCAGAATAATCTGATTCAGCATTCATTCCTCGCCTCCACTAATTGCTATCTCTTCTCCTTATGAGAAAGATAGATCGTGGAGGAAAAGATCTGATTAAAATCCACGATAATAACAGCTAAACCCAAAATAATAAAATGGTTTTTTTTTAAAAAAAAAAATTAATTTTCTCCTATATTTCGTTAGATGAAGTTGTATCTGAGAGAGTTTGGAAATACCTTTTTACAGAAAAAATTCATGGTTTCCATGGTTTTATCTTGCTTTTCTTCTTTGTAATTTATACACATGTTTTCTTCTAATTCTTTCTTCCATTTTCATCAATCTTAATAATATAAACTCTCATAAGCAGTCGAGAATAGCTTATGATTACAAATTTTTCTCAAAAAAAAAAAAAACTTAGTTGCGACGAGGAAAAGAGGTTGCTTTTTAGTTTCAAGGACTAATTGTACAACTCCAACTACCACAGGAGTTTCGAGTCTCATGGACAGAGTGTCTCTCGACCCCACACACAGGATTGACAGCTAACCTTTCTCTTTCTCTTTACTCAATCTCATCACGAGCAGAAAGCCAAATTATCTTCGTCTCCACAGCCATGCAACAGCTAACAGAGATAGATACCAGCCACGTATACATAAAAAAGGTTTACTTCTTATCAAATAATTAAGCCCAGCTAGACCAATTTCGTTGATTTATTGGAGGTCCTGTTGATAATTGGCTCTTTTTCCGGCAAATCGGATCCAATTTTTTTTTTATCCAGTTTGAATTTGTTGGGACCCAGAGGCAGGGCCCATAAATCTCGGCCCAAATCAAGGGCCCAAGGCAAAAAGGCTGAAAAATGTTTTTTCCTCTGCCCATAAAAGGACAAAGGGGGCACGCTCAACAGGGCATCTGAAGACTGGCATCTCCAGGCTGGCATCGCAGAGGCAGAACAGCCCACGCCACCATTTCTCTCTCTCTCTAACCTCGTCGGAAAAAGGAGCAAAAGGGAAAAAGGGGAGAACCACCAGCCTGTCGCCGCCTCTCTCTCTCTCTCCCTCTCTGCGTGTGCCCTCACCACCGTGAAGGAGGAAGAGTGAGATTCGGAGGAGGCAGCTCCCCTTCGCCCACCAAACACCAGGGAGCAGCTCTGCTTCCCTGCCAAGAGGGCCATAGGCGACCCTTTGTGGCCGTCACGACTCACCAGATCGAGCACGAAGCTCGACCGCAGGGGTTACCCTGCTTCCCCACGTTACCCACGAGTCGAACTGTACGCAAAGCCCTCTGTCAGTGGCATCCCATCTCTTCTGCCCTAACTTCCGTCCAACAGACCGCCGAACGCTTCCATCGGCGGTGGACGCCTCTCCCTCTGTTCCCGTAACCATCGAAACAGGACACGGCACTCTCTCAGCCACAATGTCCTACGATTCGTCCCCCAAATCAGCGTCAGGAGGAGCCTAGAGCTCCCCGTCAATGGCGCCCAACGACTAATCCCACAAATCTGGCGAAACCACACTTCCGTCAATGGCGGTCCTTCTTCCTCCTGTTCTCATCAAGAACAGGGCATGAAACCCTAAAATCACAACCAGATCGAGCATAAATCCGGCCAAATGGGGCCGCCCAGTCCCCTGTCGGAGGCTCCCGGAGCTTACCGCTGTTCTCGGCCAAACCCAGCGTCGTAGAGCCCTCCTTCTAAGTGCCGAGTCCTCAAGGCGACGCCCAAAGCTCTCGGGCAGAAATGGCACACGGCTCCCCAAGACGCCGCCCGACGTCAGATCAATTAATACGCGGCCATTCCACGGTCCGCCCGGGAAATACCGGGCAGAATTGTGTACCCCCATTTTGCTGACCTGCGTGGTCACGGGGCTCGCAGCCCACTCGGGCAGTGTGGTCCAACGGGCCCAACGGGTCCCGCGCTCGTTCCAGCATACTTCGAGAGATCTCCAAATATTACCAGAGGCCCACGAGCATCTAAAAGCCGCCCCTCTGTCGGGCGCACCACAAATCACCCTCCGCGGGTATGCAAATAAACCGCCCTCTGCCGGGCGCATCCACGGAGTCCACGTCTCCGATCACATCCCTCTCGCACTCCCCTCATTCTCGCATCTTACGCATGCATTTCTCCGTTTATTCCGAAAGATATCTAACTTGAGCGTCGGAGTGTCGACGGGGGACCAAAACCTCCCGTCGGCCTCTAACCTCTCGCTTATTGTTTATATTGCGCAGGTCCAGGTTCATAGACACGGAGACCGAATCCTTCTCCCGACGCCGCCACGTGCTAGGGATTCCGAAGGCCCCCTAATCCGTACGGCAACCGCGGACCCAGGACGCAACAGAATTTCAGGACCAAAAAAAAAAAAAAAAGGCCAACAATGAACGACCACCCTACGTCACGATAAGACGGAAAGCCTAAAGAATTTTACCAACCACCAAAAGCTCAGCCTCAACCAAGAGGACTCGGAAGGCGCAGCCAACCGGGGAGATAGAGAGAATGGTAATGGCAATGGCGCTTCGCAGGCTTTCGTCTTCCGTCAGCAAGTCTATTCGCAGTTCTTTCAACGCCGCTCCCATATACTATATGGTTAGTTGTTTAACTTGTTTTCTCGAAACACGAAAAACATTTCGCTGTTGTATGCGATGCATCAAATCTTAAATTTCTTCTTTCCCCGATTGGTTTTCGCGCAGTCATCTTTGCCGAATGAAGCTTCATATGAAAAGGACAGATCACATGTTACGGTTTGTGAATACGTTCATTTATATATATGTACACGATTACTTGTTGAATTCTGTTTTTCATGAATTGGCGGGTTTTTTATTTGATCTATATACGAAGTTCTGCATTTCAGTGGCCAAAGCAATTGAATGCTCCACTTGAGGTTGTTGATCCTGTGGTCGCGGACATTATTGAGCTCGAAAAGGCTAGGCAGTGGAAGGTTTATTCTCATTTATTGCTCCTCTTTATACCCAAACGAGATGTTAGAATGATTAGTTAAAATTTTCTCTATTTCTAGTTTGGGGATTGTTAATCGATATACTTCAATTACTAGTTCTTTGACTGATGGAATAGTGTGCAGTAATTTGTGTTTTTGACATGATTTGGCATATCTTTCTCGAATAAGCAATTTTGTTTTAAAAGCTTGAAATGGATACAGTTTCATACACGGTATAAGTTACAATTTAAGTTACACATCACTCTCATGTGATGATATTTTATAATACCTATCATAAACAGATTTTGCTTTTAGTGTAAACTTTACTAAAGAATGTTGCTTACCTATCATTATTAAGGAATTTATCAATTTCGTTTCTTTTCCTCTTCTTTCTTATAATAAAGGGGCTTGAACTTATACCATCAGAGAATTTTACTTCGCTGTCCGTGATGCAAGCGGTTGGGTCTGTCATGACCAATAAGTACAGTGAAGGATATCCAGGTGCTAGATATTATGGAGGAAATGAGTATGTAGACTGGTGTCTATTTCCTCTTTGTTTCATAAAAGAATTAAATTATCACCCTACTATTATGCTGTTCACGAATCGATGGAGTACCTTTCTTATTTTTGAAGCTGTTCACTTTTACTTATTGTGAAGTGATGAAAATTCTGTGTTTCAGGTATATTGACATGGCAGAAACTTTGTGCCAAAAGCGTGCATTAGAAGCATTTCGGTTGGATCCTGCAAAGTGGGGAGGTGATGTTCCTATTTTTCTTGTGCAATGCTTTTGCCCTTTTCCTTCTTTATCTTGTGGCAATTTCTTCAATTCATGGTTGTTTCACTTGTCATAATTTTTTTTTTCTTTCAACTGTAAATCTAATGTCGGACATGCACCAAAAGAAACTGCCAAGTTTATGGTATTAATAGTAGGACATATACACTTAAATTGGTGTCTCTTTTTCTCTACTTCCAAATTAACGGTGTGAAGATTGTAACTCAGATGGTGGTAAAGGCAACAGTTTTGATTGCAGTTATCTAATATGCTTTATGTGTCATTAAATTTTATTTGTTCTGGCTTAATAGGACAGGTTATAAATCTTTTTTTTTTTTTACTCTACAGTCAATGTACAGCCCCTATCTGGCTCTCCAGCTAACTTCCAAGTTTATACTGCCTTGTTGAAGCCTCATGAAAGAATCATGGCACTTGATCTTCCTCATGGTGGGCATCTGTCACATGGCTACCAGGTAATATTACTTAAATAGTTTCCTGATTGC
The DNA here is from genome assembly GCA_025585075.1 of Nepenthes mirabilis. Taxonomy (NCBI): domain Eukaryota; kingdom Viridiplantae; phylum Streptophyta; class Magnoliopsida; order Caryophyllales; family Nepenthaceae; genus Nepenthes; species Nepenthes mirabilis. The sequence goes on along the minus strand of JAODPA010101238.1, from coordinate 7,873 downwards.
TAACTTCTGCAACCATTCTGTTTGGCTGATAAAACACAACAATGATCCATTATTCTCCATCTAAGATATAATTTCCAAAATCATGTTGATGTTTTTCCTCCTCCTAGCTGTTTGACAATTATATGATGTTGAAGCGGGATAAAACAATTGACATGATTGAAATCATTTTCAAACTTATGTATAGTAAATTTCTCTTTTTTTAAAAGATTCTATCAAATATAGAAAATGTGAAAACTTCAAGACAATTATAAGAACCGTTTGTCAAAATTCTTAATTACTCAATTACTGCTTTCGGTTGCTTATTTATATTTGTGATTGAGAGCAATTACATTGAACCCCCTCTTTAAGCTTCATTTATGTATACAATCCATAATATAATTTTTGGAATAAATTCTAGAGTTTGCACAAAATGCAGGACTCTGGAATAGCAACGATATTGTATTCTGATTTGGTCTATGAACAGTAATGATGTTGAAATATCTTGGTTTTGCACTGTAATCAATCACTCACCTTTCATATTGAAGCTCTACTAAATGTGAAATTCCAACTTCTACTGCTATGATACAGACAGACACCAAGAAGATATCAGCAGTTTCCATCTTTTTTGAAACAATGCCATACAGGTTGAACGAAAGCACGGGCTATATTGACTATGACCAGGTGCATCTTCATTATTCTTTTCATGGAATCTCATCATGTTTGCCTACACTGCTTATAGCTCTTCCTCTTTACTACGATCAATGCCAGTTTGGACTTTGTATTATTAGCATACCTACATCTAATTGTAGACATTTTCATGGTAAATTACTGATGAAAAAGCTATATCAACTGATACAAGAGACCAAGAATGACTACAATTTGGGATACCTTGCCACTTTCTACTTAATGTTGTGGTTCAATTTTCATATTTCATGCTATATACGTAAATGTCAACTCATTATGTGATGGTCGTTACTGGGTCCAAATTATGCGAGATGATCTTGTGGATACAGAGAATCAAAAGAAACTAATAAAACTTGTTCTGCATCCCTCTCTAATTGCAAATTATGTATTTTACCTGTTGCTCATGGCACAGGAAGCCACATTAACCTTTTCATTGTTACTTTCACAAAATGTTTGTCATACATCTACAGGAAGATCCAAGATAATCCACAAGAAATATTTAGTTAGCTAGCAACTGATCTTGTTTATTCTTAACCAAGAATCCATGTGTTTGTTCAATGATGGTTTGTTTTTAATGGCCATTCATGAATGCAGTTGGAAAAAAGTGCCACACTCTACCGACCAAAATTGATAGTTGCTGGCGCTAGTGCCTATGCACGACTGTACGACTATGCTCGTATTCGTAAGGTAATATCCTTCCAATTGACTGCATACAAAGATATTGGAGCAACGTCATTTCATGCTTTAACATCTTATATAAGCCTTTGATTTCAATTTTTGTTGGGCAGGTATGTGATAAGCAGAAAGCAATCTTGTTGGCAGATATGGCACACATTAGTGGGTTGGTTGCAGCTGGTGTCATCCCATCCCCGTTTGATTATGCTGATGTGGTTACCACCACAACCCACAAATCCCTTCGTGGACCGCGAGGAGCAATGATATTCTTTAGAAAGGGTGTCAAGGAGATAAATAAACAAGGGTTGGAGGTGAGTCAATTGAATATAAAATTTTATGAGATAAAATTATTTTATTGATAGTCAAATTATCATGTTATTTCATAATACAAAATGCAGAATTAAACATCATACATAGCTGAATCCATACTTACCATTATTTTTCTCGAAGAACTTGAAGCCAGTTTTTCTCTCTTTACCATTATCTATTTTTATAAGAGTTGCAGATATTTTGTAAAGAAAATAGTTAGTGATTTTTCGAGGAGGCTGAATATCTTAAAGAAGGAAAACGTCAAGCAGGATGTTAAAAACTTCCTTGAAATTGGAATTTGAAAACACCACTCTCATATTATCCAGAAAACTGCCTGCTTTATCCATACAATTACGATATGTAATTTTATCATTTATAAAGTAAGAAGATGACTAATTTTTTAATTTCATAAATATTCTTTCCATCAAAGATAAGGCTTATTAAGAAAATTACTTCTCTAATAAAATAAAATAAAACTATATTGGACCATAACCTTTAATTATNTTTAGAATTATAATTCTTTATTCTATTCCTAAAAATTATAAAAAATTATGTTTTAATTTTCAATTTAAAGAAATTAAAATATAGAATTAGGATTCTAATTCTACTAGATGGCAAACAACAAAATTGGAATCAAGTTTGAAATTATAATTTCAATTTTGAAATCAAAGGCCCAATTCCTGCATCTAACCGGGGACTACTAGATAATCTTTCATCTATTTTGTTGATCGTTATCCATTTGGTCATTCCCTTTCATGACCTTCTATTTCAAATTGGTAATGTTTAATAGCTCTGTAAACTGAACTATTTTCTATTCCATACTCAATGCTTATGTAATTTGCACAAATGCAGGCTATGACTCCTGAGTACAGAGCCTATCAGGAGCAAGTTCTTAGTAATTGCTCAAAATTTGCAGAGGTATGTTATCGTGAACCAGTAGAATAATGAGACAACACCATTGATGACGTTTTAGTCTTCATATTATCGTGTTCTATGTAGTATGACAGTTTCTTCCTTATGGTTACTAATGTCTTGAACGCTGGGTTCTGCAGACTCTGATACAGAAGGGTTTCGAGCTTGTTTCTGGTGGTACAGAAAACCATTTGGTTTTAGTAAACTTGAAAAACAAGGTGATTATGAAGAAATGTTCTTCCGTACTTGATTTTACTTTAAGTGAGATTCTGTAAGGGTGGATCTAAGGACGTGAAAATTTGAAGAAATAAAATACATTTTATCCTATCAACACTCACCCATTCACCCAATTTTTTTTAAAAAAGAAAATTGAACTTATATTCTTCCAATTCATAAAATTCAAAATAATTATAAAGGACAATTCGAGAAAAATGTATTCTTTACCTTAGTATTAAGTTGAAAAATTAATGTAAAGGTATATTCTTGTTAATTTTTTATAAATATTTTATGAACTTGTTAATTATCAATTCAATTTAAATAAAGTTATAAGAAAATTGAATAAATTGGTGAAATATGCAANTATTTTATGAACTTGTTAATTATCAATTCAATTTAAATAAAGTTATAAGAAAATTGAATAAATTGGTGAAATATGCAACAACAATTTTAGCAGAATTAAATGGTTTATTGAAATATACAGTAGATAGTCTCATTATATTTTCAGTTTACATACATAGATTTTTCATAAAGAAACTGAATGTTTTCTGTCAAATAATGATGTCATCTTCAGGGAATTGACGGCTCCAGAGTTGAGAAGGTTCTAGAGTCTGTTCATATTGCCGCCAATAAGAACACCGTACCTGGAGATGTGTCTGCCATGGTCCCCGGTGGCATCAGAATGGGTAAAGGCTTCATCCTTCAACACATCCTAAGCTTTTATATTTATCCAACAGTTAAGATCAAATGTTAGGTAGATAAATAGTTTAGATTATATCAAATAATTTAAATAGTTATTTAATCTGTACCATTTATACACCCAATTTTTAATCCCGGACATTGGATAAATATAGGAGTGTTCTTTGTGGGAATACCATAACCACACTCCTAGTTAGATGATGCCTTAAAAATTCATTACCCTTTGAAAAATATTGTTCTTCAGGTACCCCAGCCCTCACGTCTAGAGGATTTGTTGAGGAAGACTTTGTTAAAGTGGCCGAGTACTTTGATGCTGCTGTGAAGTTGTCTCTGAAAATCAAGGCTGAAACCAAAGGTCCTACTTTAGAATCTCTTTAACATGCATCTCGTTCAATATACGATAGGGTTACATGGTTCCATCAACTCCATAAAAAATACAAATAAAAGGGAATAAGATAAAAATATATTTATAATTTAAGGTGCTATTGAATTTATGTTCATTCCACAATTTTTTGTTGACCACTAACACAAATTCTTATGTTGTGTCATTTTATGATAATTTTTTTTCTTTTTAAGAAAAACAATATCGTAATCTTGTAAAAACAGTATAGTTATGAAAGTGTTAATCTATTATGATAATTTTTATGAGATCACATCATTGATTGATCCCCACAGTAAAAAAAAATCTTGGACTCGTCCATGGAGTCAAGAATATGTACACATTTAAATGAACAGACTCAAAAACAAACAAACTCCTACTGATGCATATCTGTTTTGGTTTGATGTACTGATTGTTTTACAAGAGAAGTTTGCTTTTGGTGAATCAGGAACAAAGTTGAAGGATTTTGTGGCCACAATGCAGTCTGCTTCTTTTCAATCAGAGATTGCTGATCTCCGCCATGAGGTTGAGGAATATGCCAAACAATTCCCAACAATTGGATTTGAAAAGGAAACGATGAAGTACAAGAACTAAGAATCCTATAATGTGAGGTGTGTGGCTGCCTTGATCTAAACTTAAGGCCCTGTTTGCTTGATCTTATAAGCATGTACATACCTTAAGCACATGAGCGAGGCATTTACTCTTCACTTACTTTGAAAAACATGAGTACTTATTGTCAAATGAAAATCTCTTGTGAAGAAGTTGTAACTTCTTGTGAACCACTGTTGATATTTTGAAAAAAGCTCCTAAAATTAGTATATTATATGCTACTAGATAAGGCCTTTTTTGTTACCTGTATTCTTTTCAAATGGCAGTGACAATCCCCCATGCTAAAGTTTCAAAGCTTAACTTTTTATTATGAAAAGGGGATTAGGCTCGTGAAATTAGTACACAAAGTATCAAAACTTATATTTATACTATGAAAAGCTTAGCTTGTTGATGTTTTGACAGAAACTCCTAAAATTAGTACACAGGCAAACACTTCCATGCTACTAGATAAGGCCTTTCTATTGCCTGTGTTTTTCTCAGATGGCAATGAGAAACCAACAAGTTAAAACTTAAAAGCTTATCTTTTTATTATGAAAATGAGAAAGGGCTTTTTCTATAAAGAGAGTGGAAGACAAGTGTTCTCAATGGTCAAAATATAAAAGCATATAGCCAGAAAAAGCATTCTCTAAGGAGAGTAATGGTATGGAAATGCATTCATTTTCTTTACATCAACCTAATTTAGTATATATCAGAGTGAAACAAGGGTGCATCCAAGGAGTAGCTTTGAAGTTAAGAATGTAGAACAGCCTACTGTCCACCCCCTTTGGGGGAACGGTTGGAGGTTCAAAAACCCCAGCTTTATTTTTTGAAAATAAATCTTAGTATAATTATAGAGTTGTTGCCGAATAATTTCACGTTTAAGAATTCAAGTCATGAAAACAGCCTTTAGCATATTAGAAGGCAAAACAACATACAATAGACCTAGATGGCCTGACAATTCTCAGATCTGTATATGGCAAAACTTTTATATATGGAACTGTCATTTTTTTAGTAGGGCTGCTTCAGTAGGATTTAATTAGGCAACATCATAGTCCCAGCTCTCTACTGAAATTATTTGACTTCCATTAATCAGTATGGTGCCGTGCTTCCAATGCGGGTCGAAGCTTCAGAATGGGAATCAGCAAAAGGGGGCTTCCAAACCGCACTGGCACATAGCTAAATCCTCCTGGCAACCAATACTCAAGCGACAGATTATGAAATTGGCCCGGATAGAAATCTTTGTAAGCACCTCCTTGGTGAGGGCCATACTCGGCAGCCAAACTTCAAGAATGATAGGATTTCCAGCAAAGGTTCAATGGCCTCCATCCCTTACCTTATACATACTATCCATGTCCAAAACTCTAACCCTGCAAAGGAAGGTTGCAGGAATTGCATCTGGTCACAAGCACAGCTTGTGTGATGCTTAAAACTTGCATGCTCTTAAAAGATGAGGGCCTCGATTTCAGAAGATGGAATCGGAGACACTATTGCCATCCAATGAGTCGGACGGCTTCAAAGGTTTGCCAATGGACGACAAAGGATGTTCAAATATATAAAACTCTCACATCATAAGATTTGATGAGGGCTAAATATACACAATATTATCAATATATTGTAGAGATTGCTTTCGTGGCTTGAGTTTGATACCTTCAAGTCATAATAAATTAATCTTATGATAACATCCTACACCCTAATTATTAGATCCGGCTCGAATTGACTATATGAAGAAATTTAAATCATAAATGCTTATTAAAAATTCATTATAAATAAAATATTCATCATAAATATTAAATTTCTTAAAATGATATATTATAGAAATGTTCATACAAGATAAAATNAAATATATATTATGAGAAAATTCTAACATTAAATAGATAAGTTTTTGCAATGCATAACACTAATTTCTTGCCTCAACAAGTTTAACCTTCCCTGAAATTGAGATTATTTTCTCTAAATTGCACTGATACTTGTATTTTTTTGATAGGTTTTGTATGACTATGAAGACAAAATCAATCAGGCTGTCTTTCCTGGTCTTCAAGGTGGTCCTCATAACCACACAATCACTGCCTTAGCAGTTTCTTTGAAGCAGGTTTGTTCTCTGTAAAGTAGTTGTTTCCTGTTGGTTAGCTTCAGAGATATTACTAACTTCCATTTTTATCCATGCTTGTTCTATCAGATCATATGTCCATCTCAGTTATCAGTTTTAAACTATATTCTATTTTCAGAACCGAAGCTGTTAGGTGTCTAGTTTCCTAACTCGGAGTTCGCCTATTATTACAATAAGGCTCTAACTATTCTAAATATTTTGCCCTTGCGTCGCTTTGTTTACAATATGCTCAATTTGAAAAATAGATGAAGAAAGAAAAAATTAAAGAAAATGTTTTTTTATGTTTAGATTGGATTGAAACTTTTATGAAAAAGCATTATAGAAAATATTTATGATATGAAGTATTTTATAAAAAATCACTTTCCATTTAAAACAAAAGGAAAATAAAAATTGAAAGAAAAATAATTGGGTCTCTTGTTTAATTTTTCGAACAAATTGGATGCTGTCATTCAAATTCTATTTCCAATCGGTCACCCAAACTCTTCTCTAAACTCTCTTCACCAGTGTCCTCTACTCTTTTCTCCCCTTCAAACCATCTGTAATGGATTCTTTGAGCATAGATTGGGACATTAAAATGGTTCAAATAAGTACATAAAATAGCCACCAAAAATGAATTTATTAACATATTAAAGGCATGTATTTTTTCTTCTTTTTACTTTTTTCTTTGGCTATCGAACAATAAAAATATTTTGCTTATAATTTATTTTCATTCCAATATGAATTTTCATAATATCCAATAAAGAAAAGAAAATACTCTTCTTTCATTTTTTTATATTTTTTTCCATACTATTTTTCTTTTTTTTCTCATTTTCTTTAAACCAAACGAACAGTTTGAAGTGAGGTACATAGAAATGTATAACAAAGACAAATGGTGAAAACTGGAGTAATTGGGATGGAAGAAATTTTAATATATTTCTCTAATGAAAACTAGCTTATTGTGCTATGGACACACAGGACAGGTAGCCCCACTCCTGGTCAAATGATGTTTGTTCAATAGGTTAATTTGGACTAGATTCTTTAATTTTTCTGATTAAACAGAGGCTGCAGTTGGTTTTTAGTATTTCACTCTGGCTATGAAGTGTACTAAAATAGTTGATCAAGTTAGATTGCAGTATATTGCAGTATATCTGAGCTTAATAACTTTAAAATCTGTTTAGATTGTGGAATTGAAATTGAAATCTAGAATTATAAGTCTACTTTCAATTTTGTTGGAATAAGAATTGGATAAAATTCAATTTTCATTATTTGGATTGTATAAAAAATTATAATTTTGAGAGAAAGATAAAGTCAAAATATAGTTAATTTGTTAGTCCATACATAAACAT
>JAODPA010101227.1:0-21239 GCA_025585075.1 Nepenthes mirabilis | reverse complement strand
CCTAATGACATCTTATCTGAGTCAACGTTATATTTAAAGTTGTGACGTTAGTACCACGTATTTGTTGGGGCTATTTTTGGATCCTGTGATATAATGTATAGTTATATATTATTTACCGTACAGGGTTTATACATGTTGTATTTGTTTAACAGTCATTTTTTTATCGGAATCCTATTGGATTTCGATCAGGAAAATCGGTCTGTCACACCTAAGTTACATGAATCAAGTCGATTTCACGTACTACATTTACTTTATATAGCCCCAAAAGGTTGAAGAGGTTTTAAATGACAAATGCTAATATGTTGCCATACATGAAGAATTGAAACAATTTCTTAGGAATGATGTGTGGGTTTTGATACCTAGACCTACAAGTATGAGTGGCATTGGTACTAAGTAGATATTTAAAAATAAATCAGATAATAATAGTGATATAATTAGAAATAAAGTTCGTCTAATTATCCAAAACTATACTCAAATTGAAGGAATAGATTTTGATATAACATTTACTCTTACAGCTCGTCTAGAATCCATAAAAAGTTTTTATTCGTTGCATCTACGATTGGATTTAAACTTTACCAAATTGAGATTACTATTCCTTCTTCAATGACATCATACAAGAGGAAATATTGAGTAACCAAAGGATTTATTGATTGCTTGCTGTCCAATCAAGTATATAAGCTCAAAAAAGCCCTATATAATTTTAAGTAAGCCTCTAGAGCTTGGTACGAGCACCTTACCTTATATCTTAGTGACCACAATTTTTCCAGGAATAGTATTAATAAATTTTTATTTGTCAAAGTTTCCAATAAATATATGATTGTAGCTCTAAGTCTATGTGGATGATATCCTCCTTAGTTCCACTATAGATTCTTATGCTCATGAATTTACTAAATTTATGACCTCCGAATTTAAAATGAGTATGGTAAATAAATTAATATTGTTTCTCTGCTTTTATGTCAAACAACTTTACTGTGGGATTTTTATCTCACAAACAAATTATGCAAAGGATCTAGCAAAACACTTTGAGTTACACAATAAAAGACATATTCAAATACCTATTATTATTTCAACCAAATTAGAATGAAATTCCACTGGCAAAAGTATTTACTAGACTCTTTAGAAAAGTATGATAGGCAATCTTCTCTACTTAATTGCTAGTAGACCTAACTAGCATTCAATGTGAGTGTGTGTGCCCAATATCTATCAAATTCTAAGAAGTCCCACTTAAGTGCTGTCAAATAAATCATATGCTACATAAATGACAATTCTTATTATAGAATTCTCTACTCTCGTGACTTCAATCTTAACTTGGTAGGATACTCAAATGCCAATTGGGTTGGAAACGCTGATGATCAAAAGAGTACCTTTGGAAGATGTTTCTATATTGAATATAATCTAAGAACCTAGATGAGTAAGAAATAAAATTCAATCTCCTTGCCTATTATCGAAGTAGAGTACATTGCTACTAGTAGCAGTTACATTCAACTATTATGGATGAAATAAATATTATATGATTATGGTATCACCTAGGATACTATGACCACCTACTGTGACAACATTAGTGTTATCAAGATCTAAGAATAATATTCAACACTTATAAACCAAACACATTAACATTAGAAATTCTTTCATTCATGAAATTGTTGAAACTCATGTCATTACTTTAAAACTTATTCCAACAAAACATCAGTTGGCTGATATTCTCATTCTCATTAAACTCTTAAAGAGTCTTCAATTTGAATGCCTTGGGAAGGCTATTGGTGTATGTTCTCCACCATTAGACCGATAGATTTTTTCTTTATAATAACAAAAAATAAAAAATACAAAAAGTAAAAAAATTGTTCCTAACTCATACTAGCCTATTGCTTGTGTACCATCTTCTCATGCTCTAGCACCCTTGGTATGTCTATCACATAGTGTACTTGTGCTTGATGTGTGCTTCTCTAATGTTCGTGTGCACTTTGTCTATATTGTGTGCGATTGATGTGCGCTCATGCAAACTTTGTCTAGATTGTGGGGGCTTGAAGTGCACCTCACTCACACTCATATACAACTTCGCTTACCTGGTGCACTTGAAGCACACTCATGTGCCAATCTGTACCCTTTTATCCTTTTGCGTTGCTCATGCACAGTACCCTTGTTTTTCATTTGCATCACATTTTCTCTTGCGCCTCTCTGCATACTTTCTTTCTCTACCTCAATTCTTCCATGTCTACTCGTTTGTTTTTCAAATCAATGGTATGTTTTCCCATCTTCTCTTCCCTTTCAAGCATTGGGTCTTCATCCATGGTGATGATTAAGTTCCACCATGGTCGAAGATTTGTTCTCTCATTTTGTAAGATTTATATTAGTTGAGTCCAAATCTTGTTACTTTTTATTGTTAGTTGTAATAGTTGGTTATAAATCTAAACTTTTTTGAGAAGTTTTATCTCAATGGATTAGTTTAAAACTCACCCACAATTTAGCATTTTCACTTTCAGATTTATACCTCTCTTACTTAGGTCTATAAGAGTTTCTTCCTTACCCTCTTCATATGGTAGGTATTGATTTCAGTCTTCATCTTCCTTTATGATTGTGCCCAATCTATATATCTTATGAGCACTCAACCCATATTGTTTACAGATGGCTACCTCTAAGAAAGTTTATTGGCAAATGTCCCCAGAGTGATAGCCCCTCAGCATCGGACCGATTCATTGATGCCACTATGAAATATCTCTTTCACAAATGGTTGGTACACTGTTAGCCTACCCTAGAAGGAGAAGTGGACATTATTTCCCTTGATCTCTCTATTTCACCTATTTTTGGTTGATTGGCACTGGGACCCAATCCTTACTAACCTAATTTCTCCCTTTACTCTTCTTGTCCAAGAGTTTTACTCTAGTATTCATGTTTATTGATAAGATGTCTAAATCTTTTTCTACATTCTTGAGGGTAGGAACCCTTCGAATACTCTTGAGGTGATAGCGAGCACAATTAATCTTCCACAAGTGCCTTGTCCTAACTACCCTACCCCTTTTGTAGTATGACACTGTATGATGAGATTGCCTCTTTTATGCATGACGCTCTTATGATGTGGTATAGTAAATCATTTAAAACCCAATATCTCTTTCCCTGGAGGCTTGTAGTGTATTGGATTATACTCATAAACATATTCCCTGTGACACACTACGCCTTTCTCCCACTTGACAAGACTCTTTTTGTATATTCTTCTTTGCAAGAGGACAATTGATCTTTCATCTCATCTATGCCCCCATATATTTCATTTTTTGTGAGCAAGAAGGGTGATAACCTTTATCACGGTTGTCTTATTTAAAGACTAATAATGGTTGTTGGAGCAACCTTTTATGATCTCCCTTGTGCGCCTCAAGCAAGCCTATTGATTGAACCATCTATAAATAGAGCTAAGCACACACACATTGTCACTATCCTAAGCATCTTGACCCAATGGATGCTTCTTATCAGAAGGCCAGCCCTTATCCATCCACTCCTGGACATTCTAAGCCATTCTTGTCCTCCTCCTCTTCCTCCAAAGTTATCATGGGTCAACATTTTTGAATGTTCAACCAACAATTTCAAATTTCTGCAAATAAAGATCCATTAGAGCCCCATGTCCTGTAGGGTTTTTAGCGACTTAACACATGGTTGGATGCCCAAGAGGCCTACATGTGGGTGCACTTTGACCAACTTGCTGATAATTTGCATTCTTAGTAGTTGAGCGATTACTATTAATGTCGTTCCTTTAGTCACTCATGATAAAAAGGAGGAGATTATATATTAGCATATAGGGTCATTAACACATAGGGAAGGACTACAAAACTCAATGGGGAGTACAATAAAAGAGGGAGCAAAGAGAAAAGGGAAGTAGAGTTTGATTTTCTTTTGTTATGAAGATGTGTCGCTGATTGTATAAACACTTATTTCTTATTTGAACATATATTTCTATTGCCATGATTTTATGTGTTCCACATATACTCTACAAAAATTACTATCATCTATTTCTGCATATGTTTTATAGTTATACTATTCGCACTTGAATAGGAAAAGTAAGAGCTCTTGTCCTCTACGGTTTGATATTCATGTGTTTTGTATCTTTCATATAAGAGTAGATTTCTACTTACAAGGGTTTTATTTCAATGGTGTTTGAATCCATGATTCTTGTATCTTTAGTTTCTTTTTTTATATTTAAAAAGTTTTATCATAGAATTGTCAAATGATGAAATTATTAAGAATATATTGTGTAAGTATATCCGTAGCTAGCTAGAACATATATTTTGAAGCATTCTTAAGTATTATGAAGATTAGCACCTGATTCATGCTGAATGCACGCATATATGCCAACTCCTAATATTCATATCTGACCTGTGCCTGATAAAAATATGTATGTATTTTGTTAAGAAAGCTCACAATTGATGTGGACCCAAACAATGCATGTGTACATTCTATCCAAAATACACACATTCGATATACGCTTGTGCCATGCATATCTGTCCAAAATGCTCATACCTGATGGGTACCTGAAGTGTGCATAAGCACTATTTACACAAATTGCCTGCGCTTGAGAGACACATGTGTATTGGGGTGCATACCTCTTGTTAAAACTTTTACGCCTGAAGCACATCTGTACAATACATGTGTGCTGGGGTGTTGCTTTCTAAATAGTCGCATATTTTTTTATCTAATTTTCAACCTCCTCTATAAATATTTCCTTTCTAGACACTTATAGAAACTAGGAAAAACAAGGAAATATAAGGCAAAATGGCTGCGCCTCTAAAAGCCTTCTTTAATACTTATGAATAGCCACTTTTTGAAAAAATTATTCCTTTATTCTTGAGATTTATTGTTAAGATTTCTTCAGCCCACATTTCTTTATTTACCTCCATTGTTTTACATACTTGTTTCAACTTGTAATCTTCATCAAGACATTGGTGGCATGGATACTGAGATCTAATAGTGTGTGGAGACTCTATAGCACGTGAAATTAGATCAACAAGAGGATTGAAAGATATTCAATTTCACTATTAAAGGCAAATCCAAGTAGTTTCTTGATAGAGGTCCTAACTCAGGAACAAATTAGCTAAGATTTAATGTATCATTACCACCCAAGTTGTGGGTTGGCTTTCTTAATGCACTGATTGTAGAAATCCAAAAGATTTTATTTGATAATTATTGGGTTGGTTATCAAGTTCTAGCTTCATTGCCAAAATTTACATGTCGATTTTCTATTCTATGTATCTATTTTAGTGTGACAAATTGTCATGCATTTTATTTCAATTTATATCTAGGATTAAATATACTGTGTGTATCAAATTTTCTAATATATTTACTTTCACAATTTTAAAAAAGTGTTTAAATGTTCTGAGATTAGGGACCTTCTAATTTTTTTTTCAAACTTCACATTAAAATATCATAAAAATAACTACTATAAAAAATATCAAGCACCAAGGAACGTAGCCCTGAAAATAATCACTAATTCTCTATAACAACAAATCCTATCTATCACTAAAGAAGTAGGAGCTACAAATATCTAAAATCCTTTCAACAAGGTATTCAAAAGTGTATAAAACTGCATAGGTAAGTATAATACCTAGTGAATTTGTTCTTTAGAGTTTCAAGAAAATTATAAACCTTATGCAATTTATGAGACCTTTCATTTGATCTATTATTGAGAATGGGGAATCTACTTTTCTTTAGTATCACAATTAGCTCTTCAAGGGGCCGCTTGGAATTTCACTCTTCAACTGATGATACATTCTTGGATTCGAACTTTGAACAGATTCGGGTTGGTCTGCTTGACTGGTTCCAACTTCGTTCACTAAGTTGGGATCCAGCACACCACTAAACAAACAGGATGTTAGTGTGTCGGTGAAAAATTATCCCTCTGAAAATACTCCGATACTCAAATCAGTAAACAATCTTCGAAATCTAGAAAGGTAACTGGAAATGAGAATTGAGAAGGAGAGTGTAAGAGTGTGTAGGTTTTTAGATAAAAGAGAGGTCATGCCGTCTCTTGAATCTGGACAGTGGGTGAAGGAAGTAGGCGTCTATCAATAGGAAGAACGCCTGTAAGCCTTTGATTTATGTTCTTTCTCTCAGTGCGTTTGGATGCTTCGCGGAAAGAGAGAGTAGAAATCATCCCAGAATGCGTAGTTGAGAGCGTATATTTTTTTGTATAGCAGAGATTCGTAAATCTGTGTAATAGAAAGCGTAGTAGTAGACGTGCCCTGAGTGAGGACTCTAGGGTTTATTTTAATGGCAGCAGGATGATCTTCCTTGGTTGAAATGTGTGATCCCCTGTGCCATATTTAGGTAGCCTTTCTTGTGAGGAAGGCACGAGTTACCTAATTAGCTAGGATTGCTTCCTTCTCTGGCTAGTAGTGGCTTTCCAAATTACCTACCTTCCTTTCATGTATATCACCGTTGGAAGGCTCCAATTGGTAGGAATTGAAAAAATTTTGCGCCTTATTAGAAGGGCACCGATATTGTTAATGTCCTTTCTTAGAGCTGGTTAGATTTATGGAAGGCACAAAGTTAGGAAAAAAGCCATTATTAACCGCCTGCTGGAGTGTGGGTCCAAGTGGGCCAGGCCCGTAGAAGCCTTCTTATTTTTGGGCCTACTGCTTCAGTAATTACGGTCAACGCTTGAGTTGAACGTCCCGAGCGTGAGTTAGTCGTCCGCTTGTGCCTTAGTTGGTTAATATTAGCGTTGACCGTCGGGCTCGCGTTTGGGCCTTTCAAGATTTGGGCCTTCACCTCTGTTGGGTCAACGTTGGAGTTGGTCGTCCAACAGGCCATTTAAGCCTTCTTTGACTGTTGGGGCAACCTAGCTGTAGTATACCCATCACTAGCTCCCCACGTCAGTGGCCAGAATTCTGGCATGTTCATGATAAGATGCCCCACACTGTTCTTTGTCGCTTGAAAATTTCGGAGGACTTCACAAAAGGGCGAGGGGTTGACCGAATCTGTTGACCGTGATGGTCAGATTCCATGAAAGAAAGGTTGGCCGAATCTGTTGACCGTCTTTGGTCAGATCCGGAGAGGAAAGTTGACCGGATCTGTTGGCCGTCCTTAGCCAGATCCGGAGAAGAAAGTTGACCGGATCTGTTGACTGTCCTTGGTCAGATCTGGAGAAGAAAGTTGATCGGATCTATTAGCCGTCCTTGGCCAGACTCCGGAGAACTTTATATGAGCCTTGAGTAACGTGTGGCCATTAGCCAGTCTGTCAGGCTGAAAGGGGACACGTGTCTTCACCTGATGAAATCACGATCTTGGCCATTAATGCTTCAGAAGATCTATTTCAAAAGGAGCCCGTTGGGAAGCGACACTCGACAGCATGATGGCGTGCCTTCTCGAGGAGGTTCAAGGCGTTCACACTTGCCTGTTAAGTTTGCCCCCTTTACACTTAGTATTTTTTCACACCTTCTACTCTACTTCTTTGTCTTCAACTTGCTTTCCCATCCTCCTTCTGCAATTCAAGAAAAACCCTAACCTTCCTGCAAGCATGACTTCGACTTCTGTTACTAACATTCCCCCTGTTCTTCAAGAGAGTAACGTCAAAGAGCTATGCATAGAGTTTAACATTCCAAAGGACATCGCGTGGAGGGTTCCGGAGAAGGATGACAGAGCCTTTGCGCCGCCGGCAGGACACGTGACTATATACAAGGCCCACCTGAGGAGCAGCCTTCGTCTTCCTCTCCCAAATGATTTACAATCAATCCTTCAGGCCTTGCGGGTCCCCATCGCACAACTTCACGTCAATACTGTACGATATTTGTGTACTTTCTATATCTTTCTCCATAAATATTCTCAGCGGTTAACTATGCCGATGGTAAAGGGTCTTTTTAAGATCAACCAAGGTGGAGAGTGGGTCTCCCTGGTTCCATGTAGTGGCCTGAAGGTAAATACGACTATCTACGACTCACTAAAGAATTAGAAAACCCGGTTCTTCTTCATAAGTGTACCGAGACCTAGCCACTAGCCAAGAATTGGGACCAGGTGCCTGATGTTTACACTGGGACGCCATCGGAGGCTGAGACAGTGTCCCCAGAGTGGCTGAGAAAGTTGGTCAAGACCCACATCTCTGACTTTAAGGGAGACTTCTTGGTCTCCCAAGCCGAGACAAAGAAGGTGAATTGGGGTCCGCCCTCTCCCGTCCAGAAGTTCAAGGTACCGTCGCCGGTGGTCATGATGCGGCCGGAGGACTCCAAAGGCGTGCTCATCCATCCTCGCCCGACTGACGACGACTTCATCGGCCTCAGGCCCAAGAGGATGGCTGTGGAGACGCCCTCCTCATCATCTTCGGGGCAAGACTACATCGCTGTCGGGATTTGCAGCGATCATGGCAGCACTATCGGGATGGAGAAGACGTTTGAGGACATACCAAAAACTGAGGCCAAAGGTGTCATAGTGGTGCAGCCTGCACCACAGGTGGTTCTTCAAGCTGTACCGATGGAGATTTTACTAGAGCCAGCCTGCAAGTCTCCAGTGGAGGCACAGGAGTCGTTAGTCGGCTCACCAGCCATACAACTGCCAACTGAGTAGCCGGTGATTGACCTCGATCCTCCTGCGGCTATAGTGGAGGCTGTTGCTAGGAAGCCTGCCGCCGCCACGGATGACATTGATGAAGGGCTCCTTGAGGACATCTTGGAGGAGGCCGCCGCCATCTCCGCTCGTGAGGGCATCGCTTCCAACCCGCCACTGCTAGAGCCAGACTTGGAGGCCAGGCCTGATAGGCCCGCACGGAGAGTCTGGGAGGTTTAATTTTCTGTGACGATTTTTGCGCAACTTTTCCTTTAAAGTCTTTGACTTGCTTTGTCATTTGGTGCAGAAGGAGAAAGTGTTGGATGTCGTTGCAAAGGCGATTGACAAGCGGGACCGGGTGATCTCTGATAGGGAGGCAGAGATCGCCCGACTGGAGCAAAGCTGGCGGCTTCGGGGACGGAGCACTGGTTGAATGCTGCCACCTTGCAAATCGTTTTGGCCGACACAGAGGCCGAGAACGCAAGCCTGAAAGAGGAGAACGCTCAGCTACGAGAGGAGAACAAGCAAAATATCGAGCGCCTTAGCCACCTTGGCGGGCAATTGATAGAGCTGGAGAACCGCCTGAGCCTTCGGATACGTCCCCATGAGATTGAGTAACTAATGTGGTCACGAATATGGGAAGGGGTCAATATGTGTCGGCATATCGCGTGGCTTATTGACCCTAATTTCCCAATGGACCTACTTAATATGTCAAACAAGTCCGCCCAAACCCGCAAAAGTCTTATGGGGGATCCATGAGACGGTCAGGCGCTGCCTCCCTAGCTTTTGTCGATTTTTGGTCTTCCCTTTTTACTTGTATCATGTATAATGTCATACATTTGATAGTAATAAAATGAGAATCCTCCCACTTTGTGTTTATTTCCTTTTACTGCTTTAGGTTTGTATGTTTGCTGTACTGGATGGTCAACTAAGTTAGCTGGCCGCCATTGTATTACTACCAAGGGAGTAGAATCCTTAGGTTTTTTTTTTTAGGCAGCTGTGTATGTGTTAGCCGGCCTAATAGTGGTGGCTTGTGAGTAAAGTCTGGTGGCGCTACCCATGTGTTGACTTAGGTAGCCAACCTTAGAGAAGAATTTTTCTCCCTTCAACCATCGTTGACTGATCACGCTATCTCCTCGTGAAGGAAGTCGTTGCGTGTGCTACGCCATCCTTCTAAGAATTTTTACCGCTAACGGGCCACTTGGATGACCAAGGTTCAGATTCGACCACTTATGGACCGCCTAGATGATCGTGGTTTAATACGACCGTTAATGGGCCGGTCGGATGATCGAGTTTCATACTAGACCGCTTATGGGTCACTTTGATGACCAGAGTTTAAGTACGACAGCTAATAGGCAACTCGGATGACCGAGGTTCATATTCGACCGCTTATGGGCCGCCTGGATGACCGGAGTCTAGTAACGAGAGGGTGAAGACCCTCCCGACTTAGGGGAATCTTGGTCGGGTAAACCTACAAGGAAAACACACACACACATATATATATATGCACACAGAAAAGAGAAGGTAATATGCTAAGGAAACACTTATTTTGACTAATTGAAACAAGCAGGCAAATGTGTAAACACAATAATATAAGTACATACCTGAGTCAATTATTGAAAGTAGCGTTTGAGGTGAATTGCGTTCCACGTTCGTGGGACTAACTTCTTGTCCTGATTTCAAAGTTTGTACGCTCCGTTTTGTAGGACGGCGGAGACTAGGAAAGGTCTTTCCCAAATAGGGGAGAGCTTGTTGCGGCCGGCCAGTTTATCTGTGGTCTCAACGCCTCATAGGACCAAGTCCCCAACATCGAATTATCACGCCTTTACCTTTTTATTGTAGTATCGGGTAATTCGATATTAGTAGGCCATTGTCCGTATTCTGGCGGTGTCGCAGACTTCCTCCAACAAGTCTAACTGTTCCCTGATTTTCTGGGAGTTACCCCATGGGTCAAACGCTTCCCCCCTAAGACTTGGAAGCCCAATTTCGACCAGGATTGCCATTTCAATCCCGAAGCAAAGACTGAAGGGTGTCTCACACGTTGGTTCTTTTGGGGTTGTCCGGTAATACCAGAGAACTAAGGGGAGCTCGTCTACCCAGGAGCCCCCTGCGTCTTCCAACTTGGTCTTTAACCCATGAAGTAGCATTCGGTTCGTGACCTCCACCTATCCATTTGTTTTGGGGTATGCCACCGAAGTGTATACCAGCTTAATACCAAGGCTGGCACAATACTTGATGAAGCGTTTCCTCGAGAATTGGGTCCTGTTGTTGGTCACGACGACATCTGGGATGCCAAATTTATAAATAATGTTCTGGCGAAAGAATTCAAGAGCGTTGTGCTCTGTGATTTTCGTTAGTGGAATGGCTTCGACCCATTTGGTGAAATAGTTGATGCCTGCGATGATGAACTTCCTTTTTCCCATGACAATGGAAAATGGACCGAGAATATCGAGCTCCCATTGCATGAAGTGCCAATGGGCCTGAAGCGAGATCAGGTCAGCGGATGGCTGATGGTGAAAGTTACTGTGAAACTAGCAGCTTTCACACTTCTTCACAAATTCGAGCGCATCCTTTTTCATCGAGGGCTAGTAGTAGCCCTACCGCATGATCTTAAAGGCTAAATTTTTTCCACCAACATGTGCTCCACAAATTCCGAGGTGCACTTCACCCAATGCATATTCAGCCTCTTTGGGAGTTAGGCATCGAAGGTATGAGGTTGAGTAACCACAATGATATAGCCGCCCATCAACCACAGTATACCAGCCGGCTATCTTTTTGATTCGATTAGCCTTCTCTGTATCCTCTGATAATGATCCATCAACCAGATAGCTAAGGTAGGGCGTTATCCAGTTTTTCACTTCAGAAATTTGCATCGCCTCCTACTTCTCTATACTGGGATCGTTCAGAATCTCCCTCATGTCCCTCAAGTACTGTTCTAGATTTTCGGTTGTGGCAGCTCTAGCCAGTTGGTCTACCTTCTAATTTTCAGTTCTGGGAACATGAACCAGGGTTAGTTTGTCGAAACCCTAGGTGGCCTCCCTTGCATTTGCCAAGTACTTGGCCAGGTGCGGGTTGCTTACCTCGAAATCTCTGTTAACCTGATTAACGATCAGTTTAGAGTCGCTATAAACCGTCAACATCTTGGCAGAGTACTCCTTTACTAATCATAATCCGGCTAACAGGGTTTCGTATTCGGCAATATTATTAGTTGTCGAGAAACCTAGTCTGAGGGAATACTTCACCTCAAACCCATCTGGGGTCATGAGGACCACTCTAGAGCCACTGTTGATGTTCGTAAACGATCCGTTTACATGGAGTACCCATTTTGAAACTCTGTCAAGCTGTACCATGCTTTCTGTGGGCTGTTTTTCAAGAACTAAGGTCGTGGTCTCAACGATGAAGTCGGTCAGAGCCTGCGCTTTTACAACAGGTCTAGGCCAAAATTCGATGTCGAACTCGCCCAACTCGATAGCCCACTTCACCAGCAACCCTAAAATGCCGAGTTTTTGGAGAATATTCTTTAGGGGCTAGTCAATGAGGACCACTATGCGGTGCGCCTGAAAGTATGGCCTTAACCTTCGTGCGGAAAATATTAGTACTAAGGTCAATTTTTCTATGAGTGAGTAGTGCATTTCAGGGTCGGTCAGCGTTTTACTCATGTAGTAGATCGGCTGTTGGGTGTCAGAGTCCTGACTTATAAGGACGGAGTTGATGGATACCTTTGACACCGCCAGGTAGAGGTACAACTCTTCTCAGCCCTTGAGCGATGCCAGAAGTGATGAACTGGTCAGATACTGCTTCAATTCATTGAAGGTTGTCTGACAGTCTACTGTCCATTGAAACCCGTTGGATTTTGTCCCTCTTAGGACCATAAAGAAGGGATGGTACTTATCGCCAAACTTTGCGAGGAAGGGAGACAACGCTGCTAGCCATCCAATCAATCGCTGGACGTCCTTTACACTCCACGGGGGAGCCATGTCTGCCGCTGTATTTTCTTTTTCCCTCTCCAGAGAATGGGCGAGGCTGGTCTGCCCGTTCTGGGCGTTTGGCTTCATTGGTTTCCTCTGCCGCTGCGTAAGCTCGGGTGATTGATTATGCCTTCTAGAAGGTCTGGGGGTTTTTGTGGGCCAAGTACTTGAAGAAGTCCCCATAGGTCAGCGCAAAGATGAAACTGCCCAATTTCATCTCTTCTGTGATCCGAAAAATTTACCTGGCCTCCGTCACAAAACGGTCCACGAATCTCTGTGGGTTCTCCCCTAACTTCTACTTGATGTAGGAGAAATGCCACGGCTGCTTTTCTTCCCATCGGCTCGAGGCATACTAAGCCAGGAAGAGGTCGGTAAGCTCCCTTAAGTTTCGAATAGAGTCTGAAGGGAGGCGATGGAACCAAATGCAGGCATCTCCCTACAGCGTGAGTGGGAAGCAGCGGCACATCGCTGAGTCTTCCAACCCTTTTAGACTCAGATGGGTGCGAAAGTGATCCAGATGGTCAACTGGATTACTACTCCCATCGTATGAGTCAAAGGAAGGCATCTTAAACTTGGTGGGCAGTGGACGATTTAAGATCTCCGCTGTGAATGAAGATCGGTCAAAGTCAACAGCGTACTCATCATCCTTGAACACGTGGTTTCAGATCTTTTCCACCCGTAGATCTGCACGAACAGCGTTGACAGATCTCTTAGAGTTAAGGTAAGCCCTTAACTCTGTTTTGTCCCTGAATGGTCCAGTAGCCGGCCAGCTACTGCCTCCAGTGGGCCCGACAGTCCTGAAAGCTCGCTCCTGGATTGAGTTTTCATTCTCCGCCTGGGAGTATCAAGGGTTTCTTCTTTTCGGACTTTCTTCCGACATTGTGCTCCCAAAGCACTCTTCAGGCCTATTATGGCCTGGAGCACGTGAAGAGGCTGGGATTTGATCATT
Source organism: Nepenthes mirabilis (assembly GCA_025585075.1). Lineage (NCBI taxonomy): Eukaryota > Viridiplantae > Streptophyta > Magnoliopsida > Caryophyllales > Nepenthaceae > Nepenthes > Nepenthes mirabilis. The sequence goes on along the minus strand of JAODPA010101227.1, from coordinate 7,805 downwards.
TGTCGGCCTCCTTGGCTTTCTAGTGGGCTTCTTTTTCCTCAAGCCACCTTTTCTGGTGGCCGGTGTAGGGATAGCTGCGGGCGGAGCCCCCTGCTGTGGCTGCTCTTGTCAAGAGCAGAGTATTTGGAGTAAACGGTTATTGGTCTGTATCTGCTTCATCACTTGTTGAAAGAAAGGTGCAAGCACCCCGCCTGTCGTCCCGTTGACTAGGGTACCAACAGCGTGGTCCTGGTCGGGAGAAGTGGCGTTTCCAATGGGCTCGCTAGCTTAGGCTCTCGTATTCACCATTGCGGATGAGTCTGGCAATGAAAAGAGGGTATTCTGGGGGAGTGTAGTTAGCTTTTCTTAAGCACTTTCCACAGACGGCGCCAATGATGCGTCCTTGGATCCAAACTTTGAATAGCTTCGGGCTTGTCTGCTTGACTGGTTCTGACTCCGTTCACCAAGTTGGGATCCTGCATACCACTTAACAAACAGGAGGTCAGTGTGTCGGTAAAAAAATTGTCCCACCGAAAATACTCTGACGCTCAAGTCAATAAGAAAGTCTTCAAAATTTGGGAAGGTACTAAAAACTAAAATTGAGAAAGCAAGAGAGAATGTGTGGGAAGGGAGTATTTGAATGTCCAGATGAAAGAGAGGCTTGGCAGTCTCTTGGACCTGGGACGGTAGGAAGGCAGTAAACGGCTATGGGGAGCACGTTTGTATGCCTTTAGATCTCTGAGTGTCAATGGAGAGTGCATGGGTATCAGAGAGTGTTAGGTCTCTGAGAGAGAGAGGTTGGAAGCATAGCAGCCCGTCTCAATGAAAGCGTAAAATGAGAGTATATCAGAAATCCTATCAGAAAGCATGCCAGGGATTGAAAACCCTAGGGCTTATTTGAATGGAGGCAGGGTGATCTTTCCTAATTGGAAGGTGTGATCCCTGTGCTATTTTGGGCAGCCTTCCTTCTGCAGGAAGGTACAATTTGCCTAACTTGTTGAGATTGATTCCTTTTCTGGCAGTTAGCGGCTTTTCAAACTGCTCACCTTCCTTTCATACACTTTACCATTAGAAAGCTCCAGTTGGGAGGAAATTGAAAAAATCTAGCGTCTTCCTTATAGGAAGGGCGCTGATTTTGTCAATAACCTTTTGGGTGTTGGCTGAGTTTATGGAAGGTGCAGGTTAGGGAAAGAGCCGTTGTGGACCGCCTACTGGATCGTGGGCCCAAGTTGACCAGGCTTGTAGACACCCTAGTATTTTTGGGCCTACTGCTACAATAATTTCGATTAACGCTTGAGTTGACCGTCTTGAGCATGACTTGCCCGCCCGCCTGTGCCTTAGTTGGTCAACACTGGCATTGACCGTCGAGCGCGCATTTGGGCCTTTCCGGATTTGAGCCTTCACCTCCTGTTGGGCCAACGTTGGAGTTGGCCATCCAACAGGCAATTTAGACCTTTTTTGACTATTGCATCAATCCAACTACAGTATACCCATCAACTTTATAATGATAATAATTAATAATCATATAGATTGAAAGAACATTATGCATTAATTTGATTATATGTATATATTCTAATATCAATTTAAAAATTAGGTGTATTTAATTATATTTTGAATTCTAAAATCTCAATTCAGTTGAATAAAATATTTTAAATGTTATAGTTTCATAACTTTAAATTCTTTTTAGTTGGTTCTTTTGGGGTTGTCCGATAAGACCAGAGAACTGAGGGGACCTTGTCTACCCAAGAGCCCCCTGCGTCTTCCAGCTTTGTCTTTAACCCGTGGAGTAGCGTTCGATTTGTGACCTCTACTTGTTCATTTGCTTGGGGGTATACCATTGAAGTGTGGACCAGTTTGATACCATGGTTGGCGTAATACTTGGTGAAGCATTTTCCCAAGAATTGGGTCCCATTGTCGGTCACGACAACCTCTAGGATGCTAAATCTGCAAATAATGTTCTCGCAAAGGAATTCAAGAGCGTTGTGCTCGGTAATTTTCTCCAATGGGACGGCCTCGATTCACTTGGTGAAGTATTCAATGCCCACGATGATGAACTTCCTTTGCCCCGTGATAATAAAAAATGGGCCGAGAATATCGAGCCCCTATTGCACGAAGGGCCAAGGGGCCTAAAACTACTTCAGGTCAGCGAACGGCTGATAGTGAATGTTATTGTGAAGCCGGCAGCTTTCACACTTCTTCACAAATTCGAGTGCGTCCTTTCTCATCGATGGCCAGTAGTAACCCTACCGCATGATCTTGAAGGCTAAGTTTTTTCCACCAACATATGCTCCGTAAATCCCGAGGTGCACTTCACCCAAGGCGTAGTCAGCCATTTCGGGAGTTAAGCATCGGAGGTATGGGGTTGAGTAACCACGGCGATATAGCTGCCTATCAACTACAGTATACCAGTCAGTTGTCTTTTTGATTCACTTAGCCTTCTCTACGTCTTCTGGCAATGATCTGTTAGCTAAATAGCTAAGGTAGTGCGTCATCTAGTTTTTCGCTTCGAAAATCTGCGTCGCCTCCTGCTTCTCTATGCTATGAGTGTTCAAAATCTCCCTCATACCCCTTGAGTACTATTTTGAATTTTCAGCTACAGTGGCTCTAGCCAGCTGGTCTACCTTCCAATTTTCAGTTCTGGGAACATGAACCAGGGTTAGTTTGTCGAAACCCTGGGCGGCCTCCCTCGCCTTTGCCAAGTACTTGGCCAGGTGATGGTTTCTTACCTCAAAGTCTCCGTTAACCTGGTTAACGATCAATTCAGAGTCACTTAGACCACTAGTCTCTTGGCAGAGCACTCCTTTGCTAATTGTAATTTGGCTAACAGTGATTCGTATTCGACAACGTTATTGGTTGCCGAAAAACCGAGTTTGAGGGAATACTTTACCTCAAACCCATCTGGGGTCGTGAGAACCACTTCAGCACCACTGCCGATGTCCATAGACAATGCGTCTATGTGGAGTACCTATTTTGGAACTTCGTCAAGCTGTACTGTGCTTTCTGCGGGCTGTTCTTCGAGAACTGAGGTCGTGGTCTCAACAATAAAATCAGCCAAAGCCTACGCTTTTACAACAGATCTAGACTGGAATTCGATATCGAACTCACCCAACTCAATAATCCACTTCACCAGCTACCCTGAAATGTCAGATTTTTGGAGAATATTCTTTAGGGGCTGGTCATTGAGGACCACTATGTGGTGCACCTGAAAGTATGGTCTTAACCTTTGTGCGGAGAATATTAGTGCTAAAGCCAGTTTTTCTGTGCGTGAGTAGCGCATTTTGGGGCTCGTCAGCATTTTACTTAAGTAGTAGACCTGCCGTTGGGTGTCAGAGTCCTGGCGTCTGAGGACGGAGTTGAGGGGTACCACTGACACTGCTAGGTAGAGATACAGCTTTTCTCCGCCCTTGAGAGATGCCAGCAATAGCGGGCTGGTCACATACTGCTTCAATTCATTGAAGGTTGTCTGGCAGTCTACTGTCCATTGAAACCCGTTGGATTTTGTCCCTCTTAGGGCCTTAATGAAGGACTGATATTTGCCACCTGACTTCACGAGGAAGCAGAACAATGCTACTAACCGTCCAGTCAATCGTTGGACATCTTTTACGCTCTGCGAGGGAGCCATGTCTGCGAGGGCCTTAATCTTCTCTGGGTTTGCCTCAATCTCCCATTGGGAGACGATAAAACCCAAGAATTTATCGGAAGCTACCCTGAAGTCACACTTAGCCGGGTTCAACTTCATGTGATGTTTGCAGATCACCTCAAACGACTCTGCCAGGTCACAGATGTGGTCACCGGTGACTCTACTCTTGACGAGCATGTTATCGATGTAGACCTCCATGTTGCAACTGATATGTTTTTCAAACATCTTGTTGACCAGTCGTTGATAGGTTGCTCCAAAATTTTTCAGCCCAAAGGGCATCACTTTGTAACAGTAGTTGCCCTGATCCATCATGAACGAGGTGTGCTCCTCGTCTTCTAGACTCATCCAGATCTGGTTATAACCCGAATAGGCGTCCATGAAGCTTAGCAACTCATGTCCAACCGTCGAGTCAACCAGCATGTTGATCCTGGACAAGGGAAATCTGTCCTTTGGGCAGGCTTTATTAACGGCAGTAAAATCGACGCACATCCGCCATTTTTTGTTGCTTTTCTTCACCAGGATGACGTTAAAGAGCCAATCCAGGTAGTGGATTTCTCTAATAAATCCTTCATCCAGCAGTTTCTTCACCTTCTCCCGGATGGCGATCAACTTTCTATGAAGTGGTTCCTCCGCTTCTGCCTGACAGGCTTTCGGCCAGGATCAAACCCCAACTTATGGACCATCACCTCAGCCAAAACCCCAGGCATGTCTGCTGGAGTCCACACAAAAATATCGACATTCTGTCGCAGGAACGCAATCAGTTCATTGCGCAGTGTTTTGGTGAGTGAGCCGCCGATCTGTACACACTTTTTCAGTTCCTCCGGGTTCAGTGGGACTAGATCGACGGCTTCATCAAACTGTACTTGCTGCAAGGTTGCGTCATCTCGATGATCGAGTTCCCCAACCGTTCTAGTGCTGCCACTGAGAGCAATTTGAGACATGTAGCATGTCCGCCCAATAACTTGGTCGCCTAACACCTCTCCTACACCATAAGGTGTTGGAAACTTCATCTTGAGGTGTGGAATCGAGGTGACCGTCCCAAACGCTATTAGGCACGGTCTGCCTAGTATAGCGTTGTAAATAGAGAACAGGTCGACCACCAGGAAGGTAAGCGTACGACTCACTGTTTTTGGATATATGACTAGGGTGACCTCCAGTTGGATTGGCCCTTGGACGGATACTAGCTCGGTGTCAAGGCCATACAGTGAACCCTCGGCAGGCTTTAATTGATTCTTTTTTAAGTCTAATTTAAAGAAAGCATCTAAGTAAAGTAAGTCCTTTGAACTACCATTATTAATAAACACTCGTTTCAGCTGGTAATCGACACTACCGTCTAAAACGAGTGTGGATACAATAAGGGGGTCAGCATGGGGGACATTACATTAGTCAAGTCATCATCACTGAAGCTAATTGCATTGTCTGTCATGGCTGCTTCTTCTCCCAATCTGCTGTTCCTTGTTGTCTGCTATATTTTTGGCAGGTTGGGTGGTGACCATATTGACCACCCCTACTATAACCCGATTTTAGGGAGGAGATGGCTCCTGCCCTTCTCCGCCGGTTGCTCCAGAACTCTACTTAGAGCCCTTAACAAACCTAGTGAGGTAGCCCCTACGAATCAACTCCTCGATCTCCCTCTGCAATGTCTTACAGTCTTCAGTTGAATGTCCAGTAGAGCAGTAAAAATCAAAGTATTTTGACTGGTTCTCGGTGTCCTTCTTCAATGGTTTTGGCCACTTCGGGAATTTTTTTCCATGGATCTGCATAAGGACATCTGAGTGCGTGTCTGTCAGGGGCATAAAGCTAATGGGCCCGTAATCACTGCATTCTGGTAGCCTAATTCTGTGATGATTCTGGCGGGAGTGATCATCACTGCTGTATTTTTTTTTTCCTCTCCAGGGAATAAGCGAGGTTGGTCTTCCTGTTCTAGGCATTTGGCTTTGTTGGCTTCCTCTGCTATCATGTAAGCCCAGGTGATACATTCTGCCTCTCGGAAGGTCTGGGGTTCTTGTGGGCCAAGTGATTAAAAAAGTCCCCATAGGTCAGCGCAAAAATGAAATTGCCTAGCTTCATCTCTTATGTGATTCGGGGAATCTATTTGGCCTACGTCATGAAATGGTCCAAGAATCTCCGTGGGTTCTCTCCTGGCTTCTGTTTGATGTGGGAGAGATGCCACAACTACTTCTCTTCCCGTCGGTTCGAGACGTACTGATCCAGGAAGAGGTCAATAAGCTCCCTGAAGCTTCAAATAGAGTCTGAAAGGAGGTGATGGAACTAAATGCGAGCATCTCCCTTCAGCATGAGTAGGAAGCAGTGGCACATCGTTGAGTCTTCCAACCCTTGTAGACTCTGATGGGTGCGAAAGTGATCCAAATGGTCAACTGGATTACTGCTCCTATCGTATGAGTCAAGGGAAGACATCTTGAATTTGGTGGACAGTGGACGATTTAGGATCTCCGCTGTGAAGGGAGATTTGTCAAGGTCAATAGCGTGTTCATCATCCTTGAACACGTGGTTCCAAATCTTATCCACCCGTGGATCTGCGTGAGCAGCGTTGGCAGATCTCGTAGAGTTGAGTTAAGTCCTTAACTCTGTTTTGTCCCCAGAGGGTCCAGCAGCCGACCGGCTACTACCTCCAGTGGACCTGACAGTCCTAGATGTTCGCTCCTGGACTGAGTTTCCATTCTCTGCCCATGAGAATCGGAGGTTTTTTCTTTCCGAACTTTGTTCCGGCGTTATACTCCCAAAGCGCTCTTCAGGCCTGTTCTGGCTTGGAGCGTGCGAAGAGACTGGGATCTGATCATTTGCCGGCCTCTTGGGCCTTCTGACCGGCTTCATTTTCCTCGAGCCACCTTTTTTGGTGGCCAACACAGAGACGGCTACTAGCGGAGCCCCCTGCTGTGGCTGCTCTTGTCGAGAGCAGAGCATTTAGAACAGAAGGTTGTTGGTCTGCATTTGTTCCATCAGTTGTTGAAAGAAAGGTGTAGGCGCCCCGCCTGTTTTCCCGTTGACTAGGGTACCAGCAGCATGGTCCTGGTCGGGAGAAGTGGCATCTCTAGTGGGATCGTTAGCTTGGGCTCTCATATTCACCATTGCGGATAAGTCTAGTAATGAAAAGAGGGTGTTCTAGGGGAGTGAGGTTGGCTTTTCGTAAGTGCTTCCCACAGACGGACCAATAATACGTCCTTGGATCCGAATTTCGAATAAATTCGGGTTGGTCTGCTTGACTAGTTCCGGCTCCGTTCACCGAGTTTGGATCTTGCATACTACTAAATAAACAGGAGGTCAGTGTATCAGCGAAAAGTTGTCCCACCGAAAATACTCTGACGCTCAAGTCAGAAAATAGCCTTCGAAATCTGGGAAGGTAATTGGAAATGAGAATTGACAGGGAGAGTGTAAGAGTGTGTGAGTTTCCAGATGAAAGAAAGGCAATACCGTCTCTTGAATCTGAACGGTAGGTGAAGGTAGTAGGTATCTGTCAACAGGAAGAGCGCCTGTATGCCTTTGATTTGTGTTCTTTTTCTCAGTGCATTTGGACGCTTCGCGGAAAGAGAGAGTACGAAATCATCCCGTAATGCATAGTCAAGAGCATATGTTTTTTTGTATAGCAGAGAGTCATAAATCTATGTAGTAGAAAGCATAGTAGTAGGCGTGCCTTGAGTAAAGACTCTAGGGCTTATTTTAATGGCGGCAGGGTGATCTTCCTTAGTTTGAAGGTGTGATACCCTATGCCATGTTTAGGCAGCCTTACTTGTGAGGAAGGTACGAGTTAGCTAATTAGTTGGGATTGTTTCCATCTCTGGCAGGTAACAACTTTCCAAATTACCTGCATTTCTTTCGTGTATATCACAGTTGGAAGGCTCCAATTAGTAGGAATTGGGAAGATCTGGTGCCTTCCTTATGGGAAAGGCACCGATCTTGTCAATGTCCTTTCTTGGAACTAGTTAGATTTATGGAATGCGCAAAATTAGAAAAAGAGCCGTTGCTAACCACCTGTTGGTGCGTGGGCCCAAGTGGGCCAGGCCCGTAGAAACCTTATTTTTGGGTCTGCTACTACAGTGATTACAGTCAACAATTGAGTTGACCATCCTGAGTGTGAGTTGGCCGCCCGCCTATACCTTAATCGGTCAACGCTGGCGTTGACCGTCGGGCCCGCGTTTGGACTTTTCAAGATTTGGGCATTCACCTC
>JAODPA010101216.1:0-21241 GCA_025585075.1 Nepenthes mirabilis | reverse complement strand
AGTTCGATTTTCATTACTCTTCTTCTACTAATCAAATGGAAACAAAAGGTCCATGCCTACATAGGGTTATCATTTTTAATCTTTTTAAACCAACCAGATGAACCCTCTATTTATGAGTATTAAAGATGTTTGATATAAATATAATAATTTATATGCTTTTTACATCTTATTTTTAAGCCTTTTTTTCCCCCTTAAATAACACACATGGACCAATAAATATACATCGACATCAACACGAAGGTTTGTGCATCAAGGATGAGTTGCAACCCCCTCGTTCCTTGAGTTGAGGGGCCCTACACCACGTCCGGATAAAATCCAACGGTTAAAAACTATGTAACTTTTTCTCTTTTTTTTTTGTTTGTAAATTAAAAAAATAAAAAATAAAAAAATTTAGCCGTCTAATTTCACCCGAACGGGTGAGATTTACAACAAAAACCTTGTGCTGTGGTCAGTGCAGTGCACCACGACATAGGGCCCCTGAGCTCCTTGTTCCTCATGTAACGTCCCCGGTGCATCCGTATGTGAATATTGTCCGTTTTAGACCAGGAAAATTTCACGACGTCTCAAGCTATCACGCGGCCCGCACGGTTTTGTTCCTGGCAGACGGAGCCCACCGCCCCCAAAATGCGTCAACAAGGGAGAGGTATCCACGCCCTTATAAAGGCACGCTTCGTTCCCTCTCTATCCAATATGGGACTCTACAGTCCACCCCCTTGGGACCCAACGTCCCCGCTGGCACACCGGACCGGATCCCGACTCTGATACCATCTGTAACGTCTCCGGTCCAAAGAGAACAATATCTACATGCGGATGTGCCGGGGACGTTACACCTCGCCTCAAAACATAGCCTTTTTGCATCAACTCCATGATTATTGAATATAAATTTCACAATTCAAAAATTTTTCTCTCTCTCTATTTTTTTTTTTTTCCAATTTCACCTTCAAACTGGTTTTAGAATGAAACACACTGATCATTGGATGTACATACAACGACCTCAAAACCGGGAACAAGAGAGATTGCTCATCACTTTTGAGATATAGCGGTGACTCCTCACTAAGTAGACTGATAAATATACAACCATCGGCCTAAATATATAATATCAAAAAAACTAAATTAAAAATGATTTTCTATTAAAAACATAAATTTGTAACAGCTAAAATTATATCACATATTCGTATGTAAGCTCATTAATTTTAATTTAAATGAATGTGTTGAGTCCCATGTCCTGGCCCATAAAGCGTGTCCAGGCCCACGAGGAAAGTCACGTCCCACGATGAGATCTGAAAGCCCACGTAGGGCGGTCAGCCCAGTCCAACGGACGAGAGGCGCGAAGCTGTGCTGGCGGAAGACAACGGAAACCTGCAACACATTTAATGCGTCGCCGGGAACAGACGAAAAAGGCAAAAAGGCTAGCCAATAGAGGTGTGGCCGGAGCTGCCACGCTACCGTCTGCCCACGACTCTCGCTGCCGTCTGCAGGCAGCCAACCAATCCCCACTTAGAAAAAAATCAGGCATGGTCAATAAAGCTCAGCAGCGTGCCAGCCACGAAAACAGGGCAACCGGCGTGACCGGCGGTCCACGACAGCGACCAGCGGCGCGATGGCCCAAGCAGCGGGCGTTTTGGCGCCCAGAGTCCAGCGGGGAGAGGCCTATAAGAGCCCTCACCCCCCACAGAGAAAAGGATCCGATTCTGATTTTGATTTCCCTTCTCTCTCAGCTTTCTGAGCTCTGATTCCAGCGACGAATCGTACCAAATCAGTTTCCTTCTTCTCTACCCGTTCACCGGGAAATCAGCCACCCGTAGCGGTGCACCAAGGAAGCCAGGCCTTCCACTATCTGCTCACTGCATTCCCCCACATCCTACACGAGCATCCCACACGCTCTCACGGCATACATCGCACACCGCTCTTAGGGTGCGCATTTCCGTTTATTGCGGAAATTTGCTGACTTGAGCGTCGGAGTGGCTTCGGTGGGAGAAATCCTGCCGGACCCCTGACCTCTTGTTTGTTGTTTGTGTTGTGCAGGTCCAGGTTCATAGAGACGAAGGCCGGACCCTTCTTCCAAAGCCCCCACGCGCTGAGGAATCCGAAGGTTCCCTAATCCGTACGACAACTGTGGGCCCGGGACGCAACATTGGCGCCGTCTGTGGGAAAATAACGATAAGTCAAGTGTCTCTTTCCCACCTAGCTACTGAACAACAGAAAATGGTGAACACTCGAGCACAAACCAGTGTTCCTGCGATGGAAATCGTCGCTCAAAGTGAAGTTCCCCCTACCGGGAACCAGGCAAACGACCAACCCGAGCCCGACGTCCGCCGGCTGGCCGCAGAGGTGGGTGATATAAAGCTGGTCCTCCGCGCCATATGCGAGAACACGGGGACGGCCTGGCCCGGGACTGCCCCTCCAGCGCCCCAGGCCTCCACCTCCCGAAGAGAAAGACGTCGAGAGGCCGCTCGCAGGAGGCGAGCCAACCGGCCAGACCACGCTGCGACACCGGCGGCCCCAAGTGGGAATGACCAGAACGAAGCGGAAAGTCATCCCACCCGCGATGATCGGGAGGAGAGCCCTGAGAGGCGAAACCCCCGCAACTCGCGCGGCAGCGGGAGACCAGCCGCTGTAGACTCCCACGGCGAACGAGCCACCCAGGCAGAGAGTCGCCACCCCTGACGGGCTCGGACGCACCTCCAGGGCAACACGGAGCTCCGCGACGTCATCAATGCGCGGAGAGGCTCTACAGATCCGTCGATGGAGGAGAAAGTCAAGGTGCTGTGGGATACCCTGCATAAGGAGAAACCCACGCCCTCCTCCGCCGACCTCCGTAGATCGCCCTTCGCCATGGACTTGCGGACGCAGCCGTTGCCGAGCAAGTTCAAGATGCCGGTCCTGGAGGGGTACGACGGAAGCAAGGACCCCATGGACCACCTCAACTGCTTCCGTACTCACTTATCTCTGCAAGGGGCGAGCGAGGCCTTGATGTGCCAGTGCTTCCCCGTCACCCTTAGGGGAGACGCGTTGCTCTGGTTCCACGGTCTCCCCCCGAACTCTATACGCTCCTTCGACGAGCTTGCTGACAGCTTCCTGAGCCAGTTCGCCTCCAGCCGACGGGAGGAGAGGCAACCATGGCACCTGGTCCGCCTCCGCCAGAGGTCAGACGAAAGCCTGAAGCGGTTCCTGGACCGTTTCATAACCGAGGCGCGGCGGATCCCTCATCTCTCCGACGAGCTGAAACTCAACGCCTTCGTCGCCACCCTGGCGGCGGGGGACTTCTTCAAGCACCTGTCGCACCAGCGCCCTCAGACCTTCCGGGAGGCAGAGACCATTGCCCGGGCGTACATCACGGCCGAAGAGGCCAACGAGGCGAAGCGCCCCGAGCGAGTGGAGCGGCCCCCGGAAGCCCCTAGAGCATCTGGCGGGAGAAAGAGGGACGGCGACAGCCAGCGCTTCCCGGAGCGCCGAAAGCAACAGCGGCCCCCACCGGGGTCCAAAAAAGATTACAGCAGGACCTCCTTGACCCCTCTGAACGATAGCCGTGCAAACATCCTGATGCAGATCCAGGATGAGAAGTTCTTCAAGTGGCCAAAGACGCCCAAGGGTCCCAGCGGCAGCGACCAGACGAAGTATTGCCAGTACCACCGCTGTCTGGGACACTCGACTGAGAACTGCCGGACCCTGCAGCAAGAAATCGAAGATCTGATCCGGCGCGGGCACTTGAAGCGGTTCGTGAAGAGCTCAGGGCAGGAACCTGCTACCTCCGGCGGTGATGCCAGTGAGCCTCCGAGGGCCCGCACGGCCGCCGGCGTGGTCCACATGGTTTCCACCACTGACGCCGCGGACGCCAGGCGCGGGCAGCTAGAGGCAACTTCCAGCAACAAGCGGGCAAAGATAGGGGTTAGGAATGAGGTCGTTAGCTTTAGCAGCGACGACCTAGCTCATGTAACCTCTCCCCATACTGACCCCCTTGTTGTATCGGCCCTTGTTTCAGCTGGTGGGGATGATTACCAACTGAAACGGGTCTTCATTGATAATGAAAGTTCTCAGAATTTGCTGTATCTCACTGCCTTCCTTAAACTTGGATTAAAACGGAGTCAAATGAAAGCAGCAAGCGGACCCTTGTACGGCTTGGACAATGAGCCGGTCCCCGTGCAAGGGGTAGTCCGGCTGGAAGTCACCATGGGAACCCACCCGCGCTCCATGACGCGAGAGCTGGCGTTCCTCATCGTTGACCTTCCATCCGTCTATAATGCCATATTAGGCAGACCTTTCCTGACCGCCTTCGAAGCAGTGACGTCCATCCCGCACCTGAAGGTAAAATTTCCCACGCCCTGGGGCGTGGGAGAAGTCCTCGGAGACCAGGAAATGGGGCGGACGTGCTACCTGTCCCAGATCAACCCCGTGGCACCGTGTCACCCGGACGAAGACCTTGATCTCCGCGACGAAACCTCGCTGCAACAGGCCCAGTCCGGAGAGGAAACTGAGGCGATTCCATTGAACCCTTCCGAGCCGGAACGGTGCATCAATGTGGGGAGATCCCTCCAACCTACAGAGCGCGACAGATTGATCACCTTCCTTAGGGCTAACTCCAATGTGTTCGCATGGGTCCCCGCTGATATGCCCGAGATACCGGCCGATGTCATAGTCCACAAGCTGGGCCTTGACTCAAGCTGAAAGCCCGTTTGGTAGAAGCGGAGGAACCACTCCGTCGAGAAGTTGGTCGCTATCAGGGAAGAAGTGAAGAGGCTCTTGGACGCTGGATTCATCAGAGAAGTCTAGTATCCGGAGTGGCTGTCCAACATCGTGCTGGTGAAAAAGAGCAGCGTAAGTGGCGGATGTGTGTCGACTTCACGGACGTGAACAAGGCCTACCCCAAAGACAGCTTTCCGCTTCCCAGGATTGACCAGCTCGTGGACTCCACATCCGGGCACGAACTCCTGAGCTTCATGGACGCATACTCTGGGTACAACCAGATCCGGATGGACCCAGGGGACGAGGAGCATACCTCACTCATGACAGACCAGGGTACGTATTGCTACAAAATGATGCCCTTTGGTCTCAAGAATGCTGGCGCGACCTACCAGCGCCTTGTGAACAAGATGTTCGAAGCTCAGATTGGACGGAACGTGGAGGTGTACGTCGACGACATGCTTGTGAAAAGCGGAATCGCGAGCCATCACGTCAACGACCTAGATGAGACTTTCCAGGTCCTCCGACGGCACGGGATGAAGCTCAATCCCGCCAAGTGTGCGTTCGGAGTTACCTCGGGAAAGTTCCTAGGCTTCATCGTGTCCCAGCGCGGCATAGAAGCCAACCCAGAAAAGATTAAAGCCATCCTCGACCTGAACCCTCCGCGGACGATAAAAGAGGTCCAGAAGCTAACTGGGCGAATAGCAGCCCTCTCGCGGTTCCTCGCCAAGTCCGCCGAGAAATATTTGCCGTTCTTCAAGGCGCTGAGAGGCACCAAATCGCAGGGATTCAAGTGGAGTGAAGAATGCGATGAAGCCTTCAGGGAACTGAAGACTTACCTCTCCGGCGCGCCGCTCCTAAGCTCGCTGCGCGAAGGCGAAGATCTTTACCTCTACTTGGCCACATCGGCAGCGGCCCTCAGCTCGGTGTTAGTTGCGGAGCACGAGGGCATATAACAGCCAATGTATTACGTGAGCCGGGTGCTGACCGACGTAAAGGCCCGCTATCCGCACGCTGAAAAGATGGCGCTCGCGCTTGTTTACGCGGCGCGGAAGCTGCGGCCCTATTTTCAGTCACACCGGATCGTTGTACTGACAGACCAGCCACTGAAGTCAATCCTGCAGAAGCCGGAGACGTACGGTCGGCTGGTTAAGTGGGCTGTCGAGCTAGAGGAATTCGACCTGGAGTTCCGGCCCCGACCGGCCATGAAAGGACAGGCTTTGGCAGACTTTATTGTCAAAGCAGCGACGCCGGTGCAAGTAGAGGATGGCAACCCAGAGAGTATGACAGACGGTGATCTCTCTGAATGGACTCTGAACGTGGACGGGTCATCCACCCAAGCAGGCAGCGGAGCTGGTGTCGTGCTAAGGACTCCCGAAGGCATGGAGATCGTATACTCTATTACTCTGGCCTTCCCGGCCACGAACAATGTGGCGGAGTACGAAGCCCTCATTGCGGGCCTGCGACTGGCAAAGGAGTGTTCCGCGCGGTCGTTGGTCGTGCGCAGTGACTCCGAGCTTGTGGTCAATCAGGTGAAGGGAAACTTTGACGCCTCGAACCCACAGCTTGTGAGGTACCTGGCGAAAGTCAAGGCCCGGATCCCTGAGTTCGGTCATTTCGAGATCGAGTACATCTCGAGATCGGACAACGAACGTGCTGACCGACTGACCCGGGACGCGGCCTGCCGAACAGCGGAGCAGTATGCGAGAGAGCCCAGGGAAGTCCTGGCCACGCCGAGCATTGACGCCGAAGACAAAGAGATGCTGCAGATCGCTGCAGGGGACAACTGGATGACACCGTACATGAGATTCCTAACTGAGGGAACCCTACCTAACGACATAGCCTAAGCCAAACGAATCAAGAAGACGACAGGATGGTACATGGTCCTGAATGAGAGGCTATACAGGCGAGGATACTCCGCTCCTCTCCTGAAGTGCCTCACGCCAGAGGAAGCCGATTATGCGCTGGCAGAAGTGCATTTAGGGCTGTGCGGCTCACACATTGGGGGCAAGAACCTAGCGTTCAATGTCATGCGGCAAGGGTTTTACTGGCCCACTATGAAACGGGACGTTATGGAATTTGTCCGAAAATGTGAAAGCTGCAAGGTCCATGGCAATATGACGCACTAGCCGCACACGGAGCTACACTATCTCCAGTCCCCATGGCCGTTCGCGCAATGGGGGCTCGACATACTTGGACCCCTACCTCTGGCTGCCGGACAAAGGAAGTTCTTGATCGTTGGCATCGACTACTTTACGAAGTGGGTGGAAGCTGTCCCACTCGCCAAGATCACAGAGCAAAATGCGACGGAGTTCCTCCGTCAAGGCATCGTTTGCCGCTTTGGGATCCCTGAGGTCGTGGTGACCGATAACGGAACCCAATTCACCGGCAAACGCTTCACGAAGTACTGCCGCGACCTTCGCATCAAGCTGGTGCACACGTCCGTGGCGCACCCTCAGGCAAACGGACAGGTCGAGGTCACCAACCGCACGTTGCTGCACGGGTTAAAAACCAGGTTGGAGGACGCAGGGGGCTCCTGGACTGAGGAGCTACCGTCCGTGCTATGGTCGTATCGAACAACCGCAAGGGACCCAACAAGGGAGACGCCCTTCAACCTTTGCTTTGGGGCTGAGGCTGTGGTGCCCGTAGAAGTGGGAATGCCAAGCCTGCGGATCGAATGCTTCGACCCAGCCGCCAACGAACAAAGGCTTCGGGAAAGTCTGGACCTGCTCTCGGAAGTTCGAGACGCCGCGCGGCTACGAACCGCGGCTTATCAGCAACGAGTCGCGCGGTACTACAACAAACGGGTGAAGGCGCGCCCACTAGAAGTTGGAGATCTGGTCCTCCGGAGCGTAGAGGCGGCGGGAAAGACCGCGAATAGGAACAAACTCTCCCCCGGGTGGGAGGGGCCGTTCCTCGTCTCCGCAATCCTCCGGAACGGAGCGTACAAGCTACGCGCCCAGAACGGCAAACTGGTCCCGCGGACCTGGAACGCCGCCAACTTAAGGAAGTATTATCAGTGACGCCGCGATGGCTCAGGTAAGTCGCACACGCATGCATCATAATGAGTGCTTGGGCATGAGCTCTATCTTTTGGTTAGCATAATCGCTCTTTCTATCATTTGCATACTCATTTGTGTGAATTGATGGCATGCATTGCATTCTTAAATCAAACGACCTAGACTGCCCCTAAGTCGGAAGGACAAGCGTCCGTCCGTAAAATCAGTCCTTGGCCCAGAGCCAGGTGGTCCGAAGTCGACCGTCCCAGGACTCCGTCCCCACGCCAGTTGGCCTGGGGACGGCTTTACACATTTTGGCTCCGCGCCAGTAGGCCCGAGCGGCCACCCAGTGACCAAGCCCCGTGCTAGACAGCCCGGAGGCAGCCAGCCGTAGGCTGGGGCAAAGGACCCAGGCGGTCCATCCAACAGGCTTCGCGCCAACGACCCAGACGGTCGAAGCATCAGGCCTGGGGGCTCCCCGAGTCCCCGCTCCACGGCCAACGAAACCTTAGGGGGCAAAGAATCGCAGGCGTGCATCGACCTTCTTGAACAGAAGAGAGCACCCTCTGTCTACAATGGTCGTGGGCTAGGACCTCAACCTGGTGATTATAAGGCTTTGAGCAGGGGCCACACACCTTCCGCAATCATACGCGACCGAGTCCTAGACCCAGGAGTCCGGTTATCGTGGCCTGACAACCGTGTTAGCCCCCGTTGTGGCTCCAGTGGCTTGGCAACGACATCCGCTTCACCGAATCGAGCTCCC
This sequence comes from Nepenthes mirabilis, assembly GCA_025585075.1. NCBI lineage: Eukaryota > Viridiplantae > Streptophyta > Magnoliopsida > Caryophyllales > Nepenthaceae > Nepenthes > Nepenthes mirabilis. The sequence goes on along the minus strand of JAODPA010101216.1, from coordinate 12,800 downwards.
CGAACGTGTGAGCTGTGATAACATCCTCTTACGAAGGACGAGCACCACGCAAGAAGGCGCCTGGACAGGGCCTTAACAACAGTGGCTCCAAAAAGCCTAGCGTTCAAGCAAGAGAAATGGTCCCGCGGCCTACAAAAACGAAGACCGCGAGCGACGTTTCGCGACAAAGGAAGCGCAAATGCGAAAAAGGAAAAGACGCTTCTCATTCATCTACAAAGGAGAAATATGGTACAAAGACAAAAAGACAATCACCAAAAAATCAACACAAGCCAAGACTAATCCGGCAGGCTCGACGGACCAGCCCCCTCGAGAAAATTCTTCAACCGAGACGCCGCGTCTACCCCGATGTTTCCGGGATGAAAAATGCCCTCAGGAACGTGGGGAGCAACCAAGGAAGCAATCTTGCGACATAGGCGGATGCCGTCCCAATACCGGGCCTCAAACGCCCACTGTATTTCCGAAGAAGAATGCCGGCCTACCATGTCTCTGGCAAACCTGGCGACTCTTTCCTCTGCGGCGGTGAGAAGAACCTCCAGCTGCTCCACTCTCTGCCGCAGCCGCCCGTTCTCCTCTTTGAGAGATGCGATCTAGGTCTGACCGCTGTAGACGAGCTGCCATCCGCTGGAGATGGGCCGTTGCAGGTCCCCGCGAAAGAGGGCAGCTTGCGCATCGAAAGGGTCCGCACTACTAGGAACCTGCATAAAAAGCGAGATCAGGGACATTCCCAAGGTAAGCGACAAAGGGAAAGGGCCAAAAAGAAGCGACCGTACCTGAGAAGAGGCGACGCGCGGAGAGCGTGCGAGATCACTCGAGAAAGCCTCTCCCTGAGGTTCCGCTCTTTCGCCTGCTGGAGGCGGGCTGGCTGGAAGTGCGGCGGCCGTAGGAGCGCTCGGCGGCTCCTGCCTCGAGGACGTCCCGGCTGCCCCTTCGCTAGCCTCGACCGGATCGGCGGCGAGCGCGACGCCTTCCTCTGGAGACGGGATCGAACCTTCGGGAAGCCTGTATTCAGAGATGGGCTCCACAAAGATCACAGGTGGCTCTACAGGCCCCCTGGCCTCCGCTGCTGGCTCAGGAGCAGCGGCAAATGGCCCCTCCGGGCCCTCTAACATGACAACATCATCTGTCGCCTCAGCAGTAGAACAAGCGGGAGGATCCCTGGTGGGTAGAGACTCCGCCTCGCAGACCTTGCGAGCGGCTAGTCCCGCGACCGAAGTCGACGACGGTTCGGCAGTCTCCCCCTGGCGACCCGCGCCTGCAAATCCCTTCATAGCCTGACTTCCCGCCACAACGGGAGGGCCGGAGATCCGTCTCCTGGACCTCCTCGAAGAAGTCCCTTCGGCTTCCCTTAGCCTCTTAAGGGCGGCCTCGTCCTCATCGTCGCTCGACGACGACTCCAGCACCGAGCAGCTTCCCTCCTCATTCCCCCCGGGCGGTGAAGAAGCGGCTGTATCTCCAGGGCCCTCCTTACCTGGTCCAGCTATCGCCCAGCCAGTAGGAGGTCCCCATCTGCAGATCTCGAACGTGGCGGACGTGAGGTAATAACCCTGGATCGAAAACTTCTTCTCTTCCGACTTGATGGTGGATATTAGCTTCGAAGATTCTGCAGCGTCCTCATCGGTCGGCTTGTCCCGAAAATACTCTGAGATTAGGCCCCACGCCCTCGGGAGCTCAGAGTCAGGGGGCTCCTGCAAGAAGAAGAAGCGCTCCTTCCAGCCCTTCACTGAGTCAGGATTGGTGCCGCGGAAGCGAAACCCCGGCTTGGGGGACAGCGATACCCAGTCTTCCGACTCCGTGAACCGAAAGATTATCCTCGCTGCCTTGGCGTTAAAAGTGCAGTCATGGATAAGAGCAAAAATGCACAAGGATACCAGATAGCGCAAGGCGTTGGGATGCAGCCTTACCATCGGGACTCCTAGCGTGTCTACCACCGCGTACAGCGTGCAGTTCAGCGAGTAACGAAGCCCCCCCTCAGATGGTGCTCGTACACCGTGATAAAGCCCGCTGAGGGGCGTTGGCTCTGTCCAACACGTCGGGAGCGCGGTAACTCCAGTCACTGGGAATCCCGTAGTCGACTATAAGAGAAGCAATGTACCCAGCAGTCAAGACAGACTTAGTGTTGTGAACACCATGGCGCGTGGCTCTGGGAGCACGGGAAGAAGAAGAGCTTTCTCCCTTTATCGCCATTTATCTCTCGAAGGTCTTAAGCGCATGCAGAGAAGAAATCGACAGAAGAGAGGAAGCGATCATCATTTGGTTTAAATAGGCAACGCCAAGCCAAGAGGCGGGAAACCGAAACGGCACTGCGACGGGTGATTGGGACACGCGGTGGCTTCACGGCGCACCGCAGGATCCCAATCGCCCGCAATGATGGTTAGACGCCAGACTGGCAGGCGCGTCCCTTCAGTCGTCTGGCGGGGCTCCGCGCTGGCGCCGCCGCATTAAATAAGGGCTCATGATAGCAGAGCCCCTAAAGAAGTGCGCGATAGCACAAAATGGAAAAAAAGCAACCAACGAGCAAGAAATTCGGCAGACGAAACGGTGCAAGAAACCAGACTCTCATTATAACAACAAATTCCGTTACAACGGCTACAAAGAAAAGAGAAGAGCACGACAATGACGAAAACGACTAATGGTCCCAATGACCAGTGGAGGAGCTTTGTACGTGATAGTCCACCAACTGATCACGAGTTCTGGCAAGCGAGTTACGAGGATCTAGAACGCCCACACGGAACCTGGGATCCTCCAACGAGGCTAGCCTTCGGCAGAGCCTAACGGCGTCAAAGTAAGTCTGCTCCAAGGCGGGGTTCACCCCCTCTGGCCAAAGCCTCGTCCTCAACTCCGACCGCAACTCGGCGACTTCAGCCTCGTGTCGTTTCTTGAGTCGTTTGATCTCTGTTTCAAGCGCCAAGGCGCGGGCCTGCGCATCCGCATCGGCGTCAATCTGGCGAGTGATCCTAACCTCCGCTCGCAGTCCGGCAACCTCGGCCTCATATTGCCGCTTGAGATGCACAGCCTCCCCTTCAAGGGCCAATATGCGGGCCTGTGCCCCCACATTGGCACCAACCAGGCGTGTGGCCCTGGCTTTCGATTCAGCCCAGGCGGTTTCCAAATGTGCGACGCGGGCCCTTAGCCACTCCACCTCTGCCGCGGCCGCCCCCCGTCGCGGCAGGATCCTCTCGAAACCCGAAGGCGCTCCCCGACCCCGAGAAGGGCCAGCAACCGTGGCTTCAGGGCGAGCCCCTCCTAAAGTGTCGGCTCCTGAAGACATGGGAGCGTGGGAGCCAAACTCGGACTCATAAGAGGAGCGCTCCGTGTCGCTGGAAGTGTCCTCCATTTGATCTCGCAGCAAGAAGACAAGCACAAAAAGAGCAAGCTGCCAACGAACGTGCGAATGCAGAGGAGTGCCAGATTTCGGAAGAAAATGGCGTGTTAAATAGGCGAGTTTTCTCCTGAAAGGGCGGCAACTCCAAAAGGCGGGAAGCATTAAGGCCTGGCCAAGGGTGATTTTACACCTGGGAGGCTCCCGAAAACTCGCGCGTTTCCAAAACAAGGTTTCGCGAGGCGACGTCTCCGGGCCGCGCAAGAATTAAATGCGCTGGCCCCCCCAGGAGACGTGACTGCTGACAGAAGCTCCCCAAGCTCTCACGGAGTAACACGTGGATCCTCAGGGCAAAGCACCAAGCAGCGAAAAATGCGCATGCAGACAAGATGAAAATGAAGGCAAAAAGAGGCTACTTCTTTTATTAATCAATGCTTTCTTACAGAGTACGAAGTCTGCAACGATAAAGCTGCGAGAAAGACGAAAGAAGACTACGGTGCGAAGCCCCATATGCTCCACTGCCGTGCCCCAAATGAGCTCGACGAACGTGATCTACATCAGATCTCGACGGCAGAAGCAGTCGGTATTTCGCCGAGCGCACTGGTTTGGAGGCGAAGAGCATCCCCCGGTGGAGGTTTAAAGGGTCCAATCCACCTGAGTCCGGGAAGCACCAAGGTCAGGCACTCCGGGAAAGTTGGGTGAGAAGCCCAGCTTCCACGGAGGGCTACCGACCTCGCGATCCTTCCGTGGTTAGCGCCCTGGCGTGACCCACGGGGTGATCCCCTGCGAAAGCCTTCGCCTAACAGGCGAGGGTACCCGCGGGGGTCCTCCAAGGATCCGCTCAAGCCAGCCAGGCCGCCACCCGGAACGAGGCGCACTATAATAGCAGAATGGCCAAGCCACTCTCGTTAGCACAAAAGGTAAACTGCAGGCCAAGGGCTACAACGGTTTTCATCGAGGACTTCAAGCATTCGGCTGATCCATCCAACCCCCTCTCGAGGACCCGCAAAGGGCGGGGAAGGCTAGGGTCGTCTCATCGTCTCCCCAACGGTTGCGAAGAGATGAACTCAACTCGCTTGAGCACCTCCCTACTTATGGGCAAGGCACAGGCCGTCCTCTCACCCAACGCAACACGGCGTCCAGCAAATGTCTTTCGTGCAACAGGGGAGACCGCCGGTCAGACGCAACCCAAGGCGCACGAATCTCGCCTGGCGGAATGACGGATCACAGCAGCGCCTGAAAAGCCTGCCCTGGCTCCTGGGAAAGGCGCGAACTCGGAAACGACAGATGAGAACGCGGAACGAGGCGAAATCAGGGGCCGCGGGAATGGGCCCAGGAAACATGCCAGGGCCGACCACTGGCCGGCCCAGGCATGGGGGGCTAGTGTTGGGTCCCATGTCCTGACCCATAAAGCGTGTCCAGGCCCACGAGGAAAGTCACGGCCCACGATGAGATCTGAAAGCCCACGTAGGGCAGTCAGCCCAGTTCAACGGACGAGAGGCGCGAAGTTGTGCTGGCGGAAGACAACGGAAACCTGCAACACATTTAAAGCGTCGCCGGGAACAGGCAAAAAATGCGGAAAGGCTAGCCAATAGAGGTGTGGCCGAAGCTGCGCCAGCGGCCCACGCTACCATCTGCCCACGACTATCGCTGCCGTCTGCAGGCAGCCAACCAATACCCGCTCAGAAAAAAAACAGGCATGGTCAACAACGCTCAGCAGCGTGCCAGCCACGAAAACAGGGCAACCGGCGTGACCGGCGGTCCACGACAGCGACCAGCGGCGCGATGGCCCAAGCAGCGGGCGTTTTGGCGCCCAGAGTCCAGCGGGGAGAGGCCTATAAAAGCCCTCACCCCCCACAGAGAAAAGGATCCGATTCTGATTTTGAATTCCCTTCTCTCTCAGCTTTCTGAGCTCTGATTCCAGCGACGAATCGTACCAAATCAGTTTCCTTCTTCTCTACCCGTTCACTGGGAAATCAGCCACCCGTAGCGGTGCACCAAGGAAGCCAGGCCTTCCACTACCTGCTCACTGCATTCCCCCACATCCTACACGAGCATCCCACACGCTCTCACGGCATACATCGCGCACCGCTCTTAGCGTGCGCATTTTCGTTTATTGCGGAAATTTGCTGACTTGAGCGTCGGAGTGGCTTCGGTGGGAGAAATCCTACCGGACCCCTGACCTCTTGTTTGTTGTTTGTGTTGTGCAGGTCCAGGTTCATAGAGACGGAGGCCGGACCCTTCTTCCAAAGCCCCCACGCGCTGAGGAATCCGAAGGCTCCCTAATCCGTACGACAACCGTGGGCCCGGAACGCAACAGAATGAATATAATATCTCATCATTCAAATATATATAAAGAATATATCTCTAAAGCATGTCTTTCTGCACCAATTAAGCTGGTTGTAGCCACACTTCCAACTAAAATTAATCGTTCAATAAAATCTGAAGCATCAGAATTGACATAGGAATCCAGTATGAGGAATAAAATAGACCGTACGGCAAAGAAATGCCAGCTATAAATAAGCAAGCTAGGGAATTTTCAGCGCTGAAAAAAAGGTATAAGCAGCCTCACACATCCCACAATGAGAGTTCGCTGACTCTTGGTTTATATATATATATATATCATCTGCTGTGTAATACTGGTGCTAATGTGAGGCAGGCGCCATAAATCTGTAAACTCTCTAACGGCAATATCACCATGGCAAAATCATCAACCTATGGTCGGAAACCGCTAGAGGCACTCTTGAGCAGCTTACCCAATCACCGTCGTTGATCTAGGCAGCTGTCACCTGTGCATCCACAATCTCCCATGATGATTGTAGATAGATGGCAGGGTGGTGATCACCAGATCTTCGTTTTGACCCAAAAAAGCAGTAGCACAACCCCAATAACAATGGCAAAGGGTGCCCATTTCCGAATCAAGGCCTGCATGTCAGCAATATGAGCGGTAAGAAGCATAAGAGAAAATATTGGTTGATACGTACGTTATTATGCTCCCGATATCAATATTTCCCGATACTTTGCTATTCCCTGTGGCACGCCTAAAATATGAAATCCATGCCAAATACATTCATCTAACCAAGGCGCTTAAAAAATGTTTGAATAATTTGCCTCATAACTTCTTTTTATCCCAATATTACCGTTTCTGAAGACTAGTGATTAAAACTCAGACATTTCAGCATCACTGGAAACTGGCCATCAAAACTATGGCTTTTACTATATAGTATCCTATTGATGAGGTTGTCTTAAATGTATCAGCTCGGATTGTCCTTCTAAAAATGTCAAAGAGGACAATAAGGTAAAACAACATTTATTCATCCATCTATTTTTATATGCATCCATTAATATAAACGAATGAATGCAATGTTACATCACCCAAGGGTGTTCAAAGGGCCAAATCATGTCATGCATTAAGAGGCTCTATAAGATCCATTTGGAAACCAAAAAAAACAAGAAAGAAGGTTGTGGCATTAAAGCACTTCCGATTATTTTGACTAAGGGGCATTGATGTCTACAACATCCAACATTACTAACCTGTCGATTTAGATCTCTTGCCTTGTCAGCAATCAAACGGGTTTCTGACGTCAACCGGCTAGACATTTGGCTGACCTCTGCAAGATTTTAAAAAAAAAAACTTAGAAAACAAGAAAACATGCATGAGCATAAAGAAATTAATGGAATCAACACGGGTAATAACAAGAGAAGAGAATGTGTAGAGAAAAATTTTGGCAACTATCAAAAGGGAGTACAGGCTTAACCTCCCCAAAATCGGCAGAAGCAGACAACTAGAAGGACCTCCATATTTGACCTAATTAATTAATCACCACGTCCTTGCTCTTTGAAACCTTACAGTTGCACTGTTGGATGGAAGTTAATGTGCAACTGAATACATTGATGCTTTTAGAATAGGAGAACAATAGTTAAATTCCTAATCAACTCTTTCCCAAGGAGATGAAGTTGAAATTAATTGCCACGTCCTTGCACTTTGAAACATTACAGTTGCACCGTTGAATGGAAGTTAATGTGCAACTGAATACACTGATGCTTTTAGAATAGACCAACAATAGTCAAATTCCTAATCACACTCGTACCCAGGGAGACAAAGACAGTTTCTTGGTATTCTGTGATTGAATAAAGAGGTTATTTGCAAAGTTCAACAATGCTTCTCTAACAACTATACAAAAGGGCAAACCAGCAGTTTTTCCTGCAAAAAGGTCATTAGATTTATACTAGGGTTGTGTGAGAAAACCGGAGAACCCTTCCGTTGCACTCTCTCACAATAAAAATTTTCTCATTATGTTTATGCCTTTACCAATATCCAAAACCTTGAGTTACTGGCCTGAATTTGTTGAACATGATAATATTTTATGGACCCTGTGGATCTCAATGTATACAAACCTACTTCAGCAATATGAAATTTTCAAATGAGGAATTGATACATGGATGACACCACAAATTTCCATGATCCAAACATGGAACCCAGCTTGTTCGAACAATCCATCCACATTTAGACACGTGAACCCACAATTGTATAGTAGCTACTCTCACTTGCTTGAACTATTAACTAAACATTTGACATAAAAATAGATGTTCAAATTAGACATGCTTGTCGTCTAAGCAGTGCACCCACAAACAGTAAAAGCTATCCTATTATCTGTAAATTCATCAAAACCAAAAGGTAAATCTGCTCAAGTTAGATGGCAGTTTCACTTTAATAGGGAAGGTTCCAACCTTGCTTGGATCATGAATTTGAGCAAACTGTAACACCGAATACTAAAAATAATTTATAATGACAAGAATAAATCAAATTAAGTGAATTGTTAAAAATATATATATATATATATGGTTTGGATGAGAAACTAAGTATTTGGAGGATTGAGAGAGCGATTAAGGGCCAAGAGTCATGCATGAATGTGTTTGAGGCAATATCTCCGCATCTGATGTGTGTATAAAAAGCATTCGTGTGTATTAGTTTCAATATTTATGCCCCTGGTGTGCATATGATAGGCGCTCGTGCACTAGCCTAAATTTAGCCTTCACACCTAATCCATGCATCTAGTTAAAGGCTTTCAATCTTTTTCCAGCCCATTTTTTACAAAAGTTTGAGAGAAGTGAGAGAACAAAAAGAGAAGAAAGGAGAATGGATGAAGAGGAAGGAGATATTTTGGAGCTTAAATTTGAAGGATATTTGAAAATTAAGTTAAGACGAGTACATCTAAATTCTTTTTATCAATTGTTAATGAATTTGTCAGATGTTCTTCTTGATTCTTCACTTAAATTCACATGCACGTAACATTCGTTCACTTCTCTTGAGTTTGACTTGCACGTTTGTTGGATTTGTTCATAAATATTGAAATTTTGAAAGATTGTGCCTAATTTCATGAAATTTGTTTGAAGATCCTGAAATTTTTGAGTAATTAGTCTTACATGAATCTTTTGTGCAAGGAATTTGATGAAAGCTCTACTTCAAAGTTTGTTGAAATTATTTGCTTTCCAAATTTGAAAATTTGAATATTTGTGTAGTGTCTTTATTTTGTCCAATAAGAATCATTGTAAAGATTTGACAAAATATATTTGGATATATCCTAATATATTAATTTTTAAGCGAAGATCGTCACCTAACAATCACAAGTTCGAAAAGTGGCATTTGTTCCTATCTATAGCATATAATTTGCAAACAGTCCACCAATTGATTTTGAATAGTAATGTATAGCCTGAACTATTGGGTAAAAATTTGTAGTCCGACCTTTGACATTCATCCCTAGTTAAAGAGGTTATCATTAACCCTTAATTCTTACTTATTCTGCATTTCGCACATGATTATTGATATTTTTGTCTTTCTCATGTTTTCATCATGGATATCCACATACACATATATGAGATTTGTTAAGCTTTAAGTTCACTCTAACCACGTTGCGTCACCTTTCAAATTAGCATACCTATATCTCTTGCAGGGTTTGGACATATGAAATTTGTTGAAGGACTTTATTTACAGTCATTTTATTGTATTTGAAATGTGTTAAAATTATGGAACAATTGTATATATAATTGATGAGCTTTTAGCTGCAGTTTGATGTGGTTTATAAGATCTTGTTGATGATTTTGGATCATAGTGTAGCCGATTTTCCCCATTCATGGTTGGATTTTGAACAGGTTCTTGTGATTTAAAGCCAAATTTTGGAGTTTTAGCCGTATCCTAAGATGTCGCAAATATTATTGGATTTGTCTAATGTTTTGTTGCAGGGTCACGACCTACTGTTGGATAAGTGTGATGGCATCATTTATGTTTATGTTCTGTATTGAGGTCATAGCACAAGCCCTGCTTAAAATATTATGCATTATTGGGAATAAAGTAATAGGTCTGGTAATGGGGATAAATAACTTCATCACACATATGCAAATGAAAAAACGGCTGAGTTAAGGAGACTAGCGCAAAACTTGAGTGGAACAAGGTCTTGACAAGTTAATATAAGCATACTGAAAAAAAAAAAAAAAGAATTACAGGGTATACCATACACAATTGCAGCATATTATTAATTTCAAAAAAATATTAGAGCCTAATTGCCACATCAACTACATTCAGATTGTTGTAATCATGCCATCTCGCTTGGCGATTTCAAGTGCTGTTATCCCACTTGGACAACCATAACAGCCCTTGGCAATTTCATAGGCAGCCTACAGTAGTTGCCAAATATTTGAACTTCTCTTGCACCATATACCTTAAAATTCATAAATTTTCTTCTTTCCACAACTGAGTTGATAACTTAATTGGTTCAAATCTTGAAGCCTTTTGCTAGTTATAGAAGCAATGTTTTTTTTTTTTTTTTTTTCTAATCTTTAGCTTGCAGAAATGAAAAGGGGAGTGATTAAGAAAAAGTCACTTACGATCCAGCTTTTCACCAACTCCAAGAACTTCTTGTACATTTCGAGTCATTATCTGGTGGACTTCATAGAGTTCATCATTCAGTTTGGCGATGTTTCGCTGAGTTCTAGTGTCCTGGTACAATTTCTTTGTCTTCTGTATGAATGTGTCTGTAACAACACAGGAAGAAACAATAAATAAAACAAAACACTCAAAGTATTGCACCTATAAATGTATCAAACCGAACACATGACCTACCAAACTTGATAAAGGCATAAGGTCTGGCAGCAGTCTCTATTTGACTCCCGTTGACACGCTCAAATTCATTTTTAAGGTCTTCAAGGTATTGGAACGCAAGTTTCTTGGGGTAAGCACGATCACACATTGTCAAATAACAGACATGTCCCTCAATTATATAGCTGAGAACCAAGGTTAAGGTTACACTGAAAACACAAGACAACAATTTGTGGATTTACTTTTAACATTAGCTAATCATGAAATGAAATATTAACCAATATATATTGATATTAGATCCCTAATATCGGGATAAAATCACAATAAATTAGGCAATATTCCCCTGAATTCATTTTATTCTGATTCACTAAAAGAATTTTACATCTACTCAATATGTATTGCCGATACGTGATACCAATACATATATTTTCATCAGTGTGGAATCGCAGTATCAAAACATATTAACACCAGGACCCTAACATTGAATCACCTAGACAGGGGCACAAACATTACCAAGATATATTCATAACTTCAATTTTAACCTAAACCAAAAAAGGTAATTATGCTAACAGAAAGTGATATTTTCTGATGCCCATCTTAGTGCATTAACTCAAAGCTTACAAGATCATCCCTAGAGACATCATATGATGATACGCTTGAATTTACTAGCATCAATATCCATAATCTGAGAAATATGTACAACAGACCTGCCATACAACAAGACTCTACACATAATTTTATCATCTGTAGTATCTGAACTGGCTTTGTTCTTCCTAGTATTCATAAATACTTTTCATTCATGTCAAGAAAGTTCTTGGGTGAAAGTCACTTCAGTTAAATCAACATTTAGATACCATCTGTACCCCACTTCGACCTCTCCTCAGAAAGGAGGACCAGGTTTCCATAAAATTCCCAAGCACACATATGTAGACAATGTAATCATAGAAAACAACTATGCTTAATAATCACAATACTACCTTGTAATATGATATAAAGATAAAATGTGGACAGAAAATAAAAAAGGAAGATTTGCAGGAAACATAAATTTCTTTTTCAGTTAATAAGCTATGAGAAAGTCTATTGCAAGATATAAAGAAAATAGAATCCCGAGTAGCACTCTTCCAAAGGCTGTGTCACATGCCGTCGGGTATAGATGCCACATTACAAAACCTCATTGCAATGTTGTTGGGTATAGGTATCAAATATTCAAGTCCAACGATGTGGGCAAGAAGCTTGGAAAGTGAAGGATGTAAAAATGCTATTGTAATTTAAATGCATCAACAAGAAATGTGACTATGAGAACACACAAAGAAAAACAGACAAAGGATACTGAAACACGTAGGGGCCACTTTCAATTGACATTCTTGACGCATCGTTTTGGCCTTTTGAAAGATTCTTGAACAAAGACTTCATTTGTTGCTTGTAGTATTCTATATCAGGTACGTCTCGACCATCATCTAGTCCCTCTGCTAGAGGAAGACCATCCGTAACACGAGCAATCATTGTCACCTTCACCATCTTTCACCTTGCAATATTTCAGTCATGCAGCATTGGAAGACAGATGTAAGTCATCAAAATCTCTATAAGATCTCCTACAAAAAAAATACATTTTTCTGATAGCAAGGATAGGAATTCCAACACTTTGTTTAATAGATACAAATTGTGAATTTCTTTATTTTTATTTCATTGTATCAACATCCTTTCTGGGGTTTCTAACCTTCTCCGTTGAATGAGAAGAGACCTAAAACCAGACGATCTAACCAAAATTCAGTTCTAGGTCGATTGCGTTGCATCCCGTATTTGGAATTAAAGGTGATAGAAGTAGCTAAAATGAAATTACAACAATTTGGAAGAAAAAGTGAGAGCATTTTTTCTTTTTTGCCACTATTAAACCCCAACCAACAATGACAAGGGCGTGACTCCATTACGTAATTAGCTTCCATCCGTAAAATCATATTCCCCAAAGCGCAGCCTAATGATTGTAGCATGACTGTTGGCCCTAAATGTGTTCATAATTTTACAAACAATACAAAAGAATATGAAGAAACAGTTAATTTACAGTAAGAATCTGTTAAAACTGAAGAACATCGCAAAACAAAATAAAAGAGACACTGTGCAAAATTATCAAACAAAAGGAGATTTCACTCAGCAGCAAAGCGGAAAGGGTTTAGAATTGCACCTTGGATCAATCGTTTTCTATCGAATCTTTATCTCTAGAGATCAGATCTCGGCATTTGTTTCCCAGTAACGTTCCGGAAGACGACGAATTTGTTCCACGGCGATTAAATATATTTATGAGGGTTTGTGACAGAGAGCGAGAGAGAGAGGGATGTTACCTCCTAATTTAAATTAAATATATAATTTAAAGGGTCAGACTATATTTTT